>CM062810.1:496011823-496178034 GCA_031772625.1 Pinus tabuliformis | reverse complement strand
GAGTAGCCCAATGGTACCATGCACGTGCATCTAGCCATCTAAGAGAAAGGTGAACCCTCGATCTAGCTTGTGCTTTTCTCACTTGAGATGGAAGTTGATACTGGCAGTTCCTCTGTGTTGATGTGCTATGGTTGGATCTTCGCACCTCTCTATCTGTCGTGCAAGGGTTGTTGTCTTTGTTGATGATTCGTTGCCATCTTGTTGGTTGTTTTCTTGCTAGGTGATGTGGGTGGTGATATGTTAAAGTTTTAACCAATGGTGTATCTTGCTTTAATTCACCACCTAATTGAGCCTGATTGGTATCTGGTACATGTTGTGGCGCTTGCTGTTGTTTCTTATCTTCCAGTATTACTTCAACCACAGATTCATCATCTTATGTGTCAGTCCCTGGAACATCTTCTGCTTCAGCCTCCTTGGACTCTACCTATTTATTGATGGAAATATCCTGTACTGTAATTTTCTTCTTTTTATACCAGAGCTTCATGAATCTCTTCTGCACATTAAAATTGATAGTACCAACAGATTCCATCCAAGGGTATCCCAAAACAACATCCACATTAGCCATATCTGAAGCATAAAAATCATAATGCAATACATACTTGTCCATAGAAATCTTCAAATCTTTATAAACTTGCACCTCCTCATTATTAACCTATGTGTGCTCCATTTGTTTGGTTGGGACTTGCAATCTTTTAGCCAAATGAACATTAATGAAATTATACTTGCAACTAGGATTGATAGACACAATTATCTCACCTTTCTGAATACATCAATGAACCTGTAATTATCTATCTATTCATCCATTGTACTCAGTTCCAACCTTGAAATTTAATAAAATGGCTCAGATTTATGGTTTCTATTCTATGGTTCATTGATTTATACTTGCTTGTGTACATTTGTGCTTGCATGTGTGAATTTTCTTGCTGTAATTTAGTGCATATTTTTTAGATTCATTGTATTTCCTACTTTGGAACATTACATCAAGAGTCCTCTAGATTTGTTGAAAGGGATAGTCTCCTAAGTGGAAAATAGTGGATCATTAATGATTGCCCAATGAAATTATGTCAAATCAATTGTGGAGGTCAAACTTGCAAATAATAGATAAAGGGATTAATGGTTTGCCAACTTTATAGTAGGGAAAGGTAGTGTATATTAATCAATTCAAGGACCCAAAATTTGAGAGATGGAGAGATTTAAAGAGATCCATACCAAAAAACATATTAGTTTTGGATGTACATTAATGCATAGCATAAAATAAATTCATGTGGGCCAAACTCCATGTGGGTCAGCTTACATAAGATAAAATTGGAAACTAGGGCCAAACTCCATGTGGGTCAGCTTATTTATGGCAGCTGATATTTTTATTCGATCCATCTCGTCGAGAGGTGTACGATTGATCTAAAGATCATCCGATTCTGATAAGTATTTATGAAGTTATGAATTTATTTATGTTATAAATCAAATTGTCAAGTCAGCTAGCAACTTGAGTAGGCTCAGAAGCCCAATAGACGTGTCTACTATCATCCACGTTTTAGTATAAGTTGGTGAGGATTTGAAGTCATTTAATACATGTATTCTTGAGGTGATCTCCTCTCCACGTCTGGGTTTTTGGAGAAGGAGAGAACTAAAGATACGCTGGCCCAAGGGTGATGCCCTAACCACAGGAAGCCATAGACATATGAGGATGAGCAGCAGACATAGACTTAATACGAGGCACGCAGGCCCTATTCTACATAGTCAATGGAGACTCCTTCAACGCAGCAATGGCAATATATATTCACAGCTATAGAGATATATACATGTTGTAATGGAGTCACCTTATCCGCATACACTAATCATAAAGACCAATATACCTTTCATGAAGAGAAAATTCACGTTGTTCATCATGAGGATATTCCGCTGTAAATGGAAACATATACACAGGTATATGTAGACTGGAGACATATATGCAAGTATATGTAGACACCTATTCCACTGTTCAATGAAACATACTTCATACGCAGCCATATATTAGCATGGAGATACATTGTCATCTAAATGAAGGAAACACTTCATACACAGCCATATATATACACATAGCATGGAGATACGTTGTCATCTAAACGTAGTCTTGAAATAATTCATACGCAATCATGTATTAGCATGGAGATACGATGTCATCTAAACGCAGTGCTGAAACACTTCATACGCAAGCCATATATTTTCATAGTATGGAGATACGTTGTCATGAAGACACTTTCCGTAGTAAACTAAACGCAGTAGTGACTTAGTGGAAGAATCCACAGTCATAATTGTGGTCAAGTAAGGTAGCCACAGAATTAAGATACAACCTCAGTCTCAGCACTAGAAGTCTGGGCACAATGAGAAGCAGTGACGAAGTTTTCAAGCAATGTCATGACAGTGATAATTACATTCTCATCATAATGGAAGAAGATGTGTCAAGAATGATCTGTGAAAAAGACATGATCTAGTTCTTGTAATATCTTGATCTCGTTGAAGATAATGAGATTACCTCCGTGGTAATTTCAAGGAACAGTCATGGTGTAGCAATAATGTTATTAGTGATGTAGTAGTATAACAATGATAGATTGGTGGCATACCTGTAGCAGCAATGAACAACTGTGGGTAGCATATCTGTAGAAACCCTATCACATGAACAACAAAGGATGAAAAATCTCAGATCATGATGATGTAATATGCAACATCATAGGCATGTTAGTAAAGGGCAGCATGATGATGAATAAGACAACATGATGCATGGGCAGCATGATGTATGGGTAGCATAGTGATCATGAGCAGCATGATGATGCATGATGCAGCATGATGGTGCTACACAGTAAGGTGCAACAAATGGACGAGATGTAACACTAAGATAGGTGAAGAAGTCACCTTAGAGAATTAGTTGAAGCAATATGTCTTCAACTGATCTCTGTAGATATCAAAAGTCAAAATTTTGACTTCTATTGTAAATGTGCTATCTCTCTAACTTTCTCTGCTGAACTTTGAAGAACATAAAAGAAGAATTGATCAAGGGTTTCCCCACATTGTGGGGTTTGTCCTTGACTGGTGCCACATCTTGTGTCCTCTTGTCTTGGCTTGTCTTCTGCGATTTATATTTATGTTCTATCTACAGTTTACTTTATGTTGATGTGATTGCTAATGTGGAAAACAAATTGAAATAAATTGCTCTAGCATGGAACATACCTAAAATTAACATGGTATCAGAGCTGAGGTGAAGACAATGCCCAAGCAAGAGTGAAAGAGAAATCACCGAAGACATTAGGGACAAGACAAAAGGATCAATGGGTTCCACATCTCTCTTCAAAGTTCACAAAGGGTGAAGTCAAAGCAAAGCACATTATCATAATGGCATAGCGGAAGTTTCTGATGGCCTACTTAAAATCACTTCATTGGGAAGTTTGGATCTAAGGGTGGAAGGAAAGGCAAATGCCTTGGTTCGGCCATCATTTAGAGTTTAGGGTTGTATCAAGTCCACTAGGGACCATGTCCATTGACTCAGCACTGGAGGTTTGTGAGTTAGATGGTGACTGGGATGCCTTAATTAAAAAAGAGCATGAAGGTACATGTTTGAGATGTATCGAAGGAAAATATTACAAGGGGACCATTCCCCTCATGCAGAAAGTCCACAGGTCTGGAACAACTCGAGGGGTTTGAGATTGATAATCAGGAATCTCGCATATGCAGGTGGAAGAAAGCCCTCTATGGCTTGAAGCAAAACACCTCGGGCATAGTATGAGAGGATCGATGGCTGTCTGATAACGCTGAGATTCACTAGGAGTGAAATGGATCCAAACCATCCAAAGGTTGTGGATGTTAGACCTCTCATACTGGCACCTATGTCTGACAGGTGCAGACCCTCTCCTTTAAAGAAGACAGAGGGAGTTGGATTCCAAATGTGGAAAGATAAACTGCAAGTTTGTGACTACCTCGAGGATCTTAACTTTTAGAAGTTATATGGTAGTGATGTCGGACTAGATTTGGGAAATGCCTCTAAGTTTCATAAACTCATTCACATTGATGTTATTGGTGAACCTCTGTCTGGACGTATGTTTTGCAGTTAGCATGGTGAGCTCATATTTGGTTGCGCTTCACTAGATTGGTGCCTAGAATCTTCTGAGATATCTTCAGGGCTCAATCTCTCATGGATTGAGATACACTGTCAGAAAATATGAAACTACATGATTATTCGAATGCTGATTGGGCAGGCAGTGTGGAGAATCACTAAATCACTTCTTAGTGACGTTTCTCTTTGGATTCTACTTCAATATCATGGATAAGCAGGAATCAAAAATCGGTTGGTACAAGCACTGCTGAGACCGGATACATATCTACGAGTATGATCTTCTATGAAGCTGCCTGGTTGAGGAAGTTCTTCAGTGAGCTGTTTGTTCACACGATGAATACCACTATGATTCTTTGTGACAACCAGAGGTGGGATTCGATTATTGAGGAATCCCGTATTCGACGATTGCTCTAGCAGATAGACATCATATACTACCTTATCTGGGATATGGTAAGTCTATGAGCAAGGAAGCTCCATCACTATGAGATGATGTACAGGTCACTACACTTTGTCAGAGCCCCAAGGAAAGATCAAATTTGTGATTTCCCGAATGACTTGGAGTCGTCGAAAGACCCTTGTAAAAGGGTCCTGCATGTTGCATACATTGAGCTCTGGGAACTATGGGGGCTTGCGGTTCTTACTAGAGCAACATACGACCACAAGGTGACTCACCCTCCCCTGGTGGTGCGCATTGTGGACAAGATGATTAGCTCTTTTGTGGGACGGGATGATTCGCTCTCTTGTGGGTAGGATGATTCACTCTCCTATGAACAAGATGATTCGCTCTCTTGTGGGATAGGATGATTCGCTCTCCTGTGTAGCAGGATGATTAGTTCTCCTGTGAGGCCTGGATTATGTGTTCTCCATGACAATTGTGTAGCAGGATGATTAGTTCTCCCGTGAGGACAGGATTGATTAAGTTCTCTTGTCGAGGAATCCTACCCATGCAGTCTGGGACTCATGGGAAGTACCTCTCATCTAATCAATGAGTAGGGAAATGAGGATAGGGACCATAGTAGTACCAATGGACGCATCGTTGTATCTACTATACTCCCTATGCTAGGATGACCTTCATTTATCTGGGATTAATGATACTGGTCTGGGACCAGTTGTAGGAGTTGTACCCACTATGACGCTGGCTTTGGGTCAGTTGAGACTAGTCTAGGACCAATGGTACATACTCTGAGACTGACTTCGGGTCAGTGGAGGACTGGTCTGGGACTAGTAGTAGGAGTGGTACCTATTATGATGCTAACTTCGGATCGGTTGAGACTAGTCTGGGACCAGTGGTACACACTCTGAGACTGATAGTACTGGTCTGGGACCAGTGGTAGGAGTTGTACTTACTATGACACTGACTTCGGGTTGATTGAGGACTGGTCCGGGACCAGTGATACACACTCTGAGACTGACTTCAGGTAAGTGGAGAATGGTATGACACATTCTCGATCAATTCTTCTTCTTTATAATTCAGTAGAGCTAAGCAGAGCAAAGTTGAGCTGAGCAGAGCATAGTAGAGCCAGCAAAGCTAGTAGAGCTGAGCAGAGTAGTGCAGGGCACTGATGGCATAGATAGTACAGTTGGACATATGGATCAGCAGATGGAGTTCTCCCTAGTTGAGAGGGAGTGTTAAAATTGGAAACTAGGGCCAAACTCCATGTGGGTCAGCTTATTTATGGCAGTTGATATTTTTATTCGATCCCTCTCGTCGAGAGGTGTAGGATTGATCTAAAGATCATCCGATTCCGATAAGTATTTATGAAGTTATGAATTTATTTATGTTATAAATCAAATTGTCAAGTCGGCCAGCAACTTGAGTAGGCTCAAAAGCCCAATAGACGTGTCTATTCATCATCCACGTTTTAGTATAAATTGGTGAGGATTTGAAGTCATTTAATACATGTATTCTTGAGGTGATCTCCTCTCCACGTCTGGGTTTTTGGAGAAGGAGAGAACTAAAGATACGATGGCCCAAGGGTGATGCCCTAACTGCAGGAAGCCGCAAGCATATGAGGATAAGCAGCAGACAGAGACTTAATACAAGGCACACAAGCCCTAATTTATGCAATCAATGGAGACTCCTTCAATGCAGCAATGGCAATATATATTCACAGCTATAGAGATATATACATGCTGTAATGGAGTCACCTTATCCACATACACTAATCATAAAGACCTATATACAGTTCATGAAGAGAAAATTCACACTGTTCATCATGAGGATATTCCACTGTAAATGGAAACATATACACAGGTATATGTAGACTGGAGACATATACGCAGGTATATGTAGACAACTATTCCACTGTTCAATGAAACATACTTCATACGCAACCATATATTAGCATGGAGATACGTTGTCATCTAAATGCAGGAAACACTTCATATGTAGCCATATATATACACATAGCATGAAGATACGCTATCATCTAAACGCGGTCCTGAAATACTTCAACGCAGCTATATATTAGCATGGAGATACGCTATCATCTAAACGCAGTTCTGAAACACTTCATACGCGGCCATATATTTGCATAACATGGAGATACGCTGTCATGAAGACACTTTCCACGCAGTCAACTAAACGTAGCAGTGACTTAGTGGAAGAAGCCACAGTCATAATTGCGGTCAAGTAAGGTAGCCGCAGAATTAAGATACAACCTTAGTCTCAGTGCTGGAAGTCTGGGCACAATGAGAAGTAGTTACGAAGTTTTCAAGCTATGTCATGACAGTGATAATTACATTCTCAACATAATGGAAGAAGTTGTGTCAAGAATGATATGTGACAAAGACATGATCTAGTTCTTGTAATATCATGATCTCGTTGAAGATGCAGAGATTAGCTCCGTGGTAATTTCAAGGAACAATCATGGTGCATCAATAATGTTATCAATGATAGTAGCTGTACTGAAAATATTAGTGATGTTGTAGTACAACAGTGATAGAATGGTGGCATACCTGTAGCAGCAATGAATAGCTATAGGTCGCATATCTGTAGAAACCCTATCACATGAACATCAAAGGATGAACAATCTCAGATCATGGTGATGTAAGATGCAGCATCATAGGCATGTTAGTAAAGGGCAGCACGATGATGAATGAGACAGCATGATGCATGGGCAGCATGATGTATGGGCAACATAGTGATCATGAGCAGCATGATGATGCATGATGCAACATGATGGTGCTACAAAGTAAGGTGCAACAAATGGACGAGATGTAGCACTAATATAGGTGAAGAAGTCACCTTAGAGAATCAGTTGAAGCAATATGTCTTCAACTGATCTCTGTAGATATCAAAAGTCAAAATGTTGACTTCTATTGTAAATGTACTATCTCTCTCACTTTCTCTATTGAACTTTGAAGAACATAAAAGAAGAATTGATCAAGGGTTTCCCCACATTGTGGGGTTTGTCCCTGGTTGGTGCCACATCTTGTGTCCTCTTGTCTTGGCTTGTCTTCTGCGATTTATATTTATGTTCTATCTGTAGTTTACTTTATGCTGATGTGATTTCTAATGTGGAAAAGAAATTGAAATAAATTGCTCTAGCATAGAACATACCTAAAATTAACATCATTGTATTTCCTAGTTTGGAACATTGCATCAAGAGTCCTCTAGATTTGTTGAAAGGGATAGTCTCCTAAGTGGAAAATAGTGGATCATCAATGATTGCCCAAAGAACTTAGGTCAAATCAATTGTGGAGGTCAAACTTGCAAATCATAGATAAAGGGATTAATGGTTTTCCAACTTTATAGTAGGGAAAGGTAGTGTATATTAATCAATTCAAGCACCCAAAATTTGAGAGATGGAGATATTTAAAGAGATCCATACCAACAAACATATTAGTTTTGGATGTACATTAATGCATAGCATAAGATAAATTCATTGTTGTATTCTTTGGGTTTTTAAATAGGAGTAGAAACTCTAGTTGAGGCCTTTGTAATTTGACATATAAATAATAAAGAGTTGAATGAACCATTTTGAGTTGGAGGTTACCAAAGTTGGGTTGTCCTGAAAGGTTTGCTAAATCTTACCAAAGAGTATTACATATTGATTAAGCACAATTGAATAAGATACATTTCCAAAACGCACCCACGCGTTAGAGAAAAATAATCATGTTGCTTCATGTCTCATGGTTTTCTTCTTGCAAGGAATCAACGCTCACATCTTGTTGATTAGACCACAACCATGAATAAGTAATCATGGTCTTGAGCTCACTTGACTATTGATAAAACTCTAATAAAATGTTGGAAACACTGAAAGGGGGGCAGGTGAGGTTGGGTGAATCAATATTTAGTAATTAACCAATGTTTAATAAGAAAATCACTTTATTAACCATTCGAGATTGAAAACATGAACATAGAATATCTATAAATGGAAGACTATATATATCCAGAATTCTACTAGACTCTACCAATTGTTGGACTTCCACCAAGATTTTATTTCTAATTGCAGAAAAAATATTTTGTCAAAATAAAATTGGACTTATGGTAATGTGGTAGTTGTAACCATTATTTTTCTTTTTGCAATCAAAGACTAAGAACAATATAACAACCTAATCAGAATCACAACCTAGGTTACAACATCAAAATCATTCAAACTTTAATATGTGATTTTTATCACTGCACTCAAACTTCCACAAGTCGAGAATTACCACTAGCAACTCATACAATGCAAACTAAAACCTTTATTATTAACATATGTAGCCAGAATAACAAAACATGTTTGATCCAAACATAACCAATAATCATAACCTTGTCAACTTGATGTTTCTTCAATGAGATTTTCTTGCCCTTCACTACTATTTACCATGCTCAGATATTTGAACTTTGCAACACTTCGAATTGTAACTATCATCCATGAAAGCAATGTGTCATTTTGGAAAAATTCATTGTTCGAGACAACTTAGATTCCTTCAATGCCTGATTCTTTTAATTCCGCCTCAGATCTCTTGCCATTACCTCAGAGGTACATCCACAAATTTTCATGCCATGAATCAACCTTGGTGCATGTTAATTTATACTATATTTATGTGTGCCTTTTTGGATGGGCCAACTTATTTTTAGGAGGATCTCACTTGTATAGGTTTTACAAGGAAACTCATCAAATGTTGCTAGTAAGTTTTATCATTTAGTTGCTTTTGAAACCAATGGGAATAATATTCGAGTCGATATTACTTATATCTTTGGCCAACCACTGTACGACCAATACCATTGTTGGTTATGATGAATGTGAATACTTTGAATGAGGCAATTCCCACCAGCAACAAAAACATTAGTATCAAGTAAATACATAAGAGTATATATATCTCTTTTAGAGATCTCATAAACCCAGTCAATGATCTAATATGGGAAATCTATCAAGCATCCACTAAATTTCAATTCTCATTACTACACATACTATAATAATATAACTCATGGTAACAAACAAATCCTATTTCATGAGTGATTTTTTGGTTGGAACATGGATGTAATGTAGAGAAGATCTTAAGATATGCTAGTTGATTATGTAAATCATCTAACTTTGACCATGTTTGGATTTGACCGTGGCTGGCCCTTACTTTGACATCAATGATAACATCTCAAAAATTTCCCCCTTTTTAATTGATGGCAACACACTTGTAATAACTCCCCTTACTATAATCCTTCCCCTCTCTTTGTGCTTCTTCTCTTTCTCTCTACCTTTGACATCAATGGCAAAAGGAAACTTTCCCTGACACAATTTCATCTCTTAATTGTATTTTCACAATAATTCTTGACATGTGCTCTATAATAATTCCTAATGGAAAAATTTGCAGTGATAACAAAAGAAAAAGCATGTAATACAATCCTACACAGAAAATTTCAGTAAACACCCAACAAATAGAAATGCTCCAAACATGCCAAAATGGGCAGTTTTATTAAATATATCTGCTAGAGTACAATATGAAATAGGAAGAGTGCACTTGGGCTTGCACAAGGAAAGATACAAGCCTCAGGTGGATGCTCTATCGTTTCTCAATTGCTATTGGAATTTGTCCTCTCAAAATCTGCATTGGCCGTGTATTTTCAGCACTACTGGTCTGTGTTGAGACCTTGGTTTGACCCCCCCAAACTTCCCAGAAAATTTTGATAAATTAATTCTAGAATCCTTGTCAGAAACCCAGAAAAACCCAAAAAGGGTTTACCCTGGTTTTGATGTTCCAAAGTGGAGCCCAAATTACTTGGCTCTCCTCCATAAGAAGAAAATCAAAACTATGGCAAATGCTGAAATGATTGACCCACAATGGCTGGAAAATTCTCCACAATTCCACTCCAAACCAACCCCGACAAACCCAACTCACAAAACCCCTACACAAGCCTCCCCACAAATGTGCCTCTACAATGACTGCATAGTCTCTGGACCAGATGATGTAGTCCCTCCTCCAGGAAATTGACTTTCTACTATGTAGTGAATTCTTCCCCTGCAAATATTCCTCCTCTATCTGAAACTTGATCCGAAAATTCTCTAGCAACGCTTCAGCTCCAACTCCAACTCTTTCCTCCTCAAATCACTACGTGGGTCCCCTGAACTGCGTCCCAGTTGGACTAGAAGTTGTACCACCTGCGTGGCCCTCTCTCCGACTCCAACGCAGATACAATATCCTTCCTGGGGTGGCACTCAAAATCCACCAAAGAAAGGTTGAGCTTCCTCCTTGGGAAACTCTTATATTGAGCAACACTATGTGACTATGCTAAACAACCAGAGAAACAATTCAATTTTTAACTTATCAAAAGGCCCCAAATGTTGTTGCCTCCCTTCTATTTATAATTGTTGTTCATTTTCTCCATGTGAGCCCCTCTCTAGGAAATTCGAACCTCTTTCCTTGGCCATACGATTTCTATCTCCTCAAGGGGTGCATATTATTTGCGGAGGTGGCTCCCGCATTCCACTAAGTTATGCATTTCGACCCCCCTTGTCCTATATTTTTCTCTCCAAAATTGTCGTAGGTCCCAAAATTAACAAAATGGAAAAATTGTGGTACTATTCACAAAATTTATTTAGGAAGGGACATTACAATCCTACCCTCCTAAATGTTGCTTGTCCCCAAGCAACTGTAAAGTTGGATGCTGCAAAATCTTCTCACTTTCCTAGGTGGCATCCTTAACTGAAAAATATTTCCACTTAACAAAGTGCTCCCTGATGACCCTGTTTCTCAACTTCCTCTCTCAGGTCTCCAATATGGTCTCAAGTGTCAATATTAGGTGCCCCTCATCATCCAGCAAAGGAAACTCAGTGGTTGTCGTAACCTGTTTCCCTAGTGCCCTTTTCAGGCAAGAGACATGAAAGATGTTGTGAATTATGCTCTCAGTGGGTAGCTCCAGCTCATAAGCTACCTCTCTGACTCTCCTGGTCACCCTGTATGGACCATAGAAGCGTGGCTTGATCTTCTTCGCCCCTTTCGTCTTGAGTGAAGACTGTCGATAAGGCTGCAAACATAGGTAGACCATGTCCCCCACCTCGAACTATCTCTCCACCCTATGCTTATCAGCATACATCTTTTGTTGATTTTGTGTCACCTACAAGTTTTCCTTGAGAGTCCAGAGTATCTCTTGGCTCTCTTGAACCCAATCCTTTTCCCCTGGGGCCTTGTTATCTCCAAATATCATGTCATAAAAAGAAAGTGCATCATAACCATAAAGTGCTCGAAAGGGAGACATATCAATCGACATCTGGTAAGTGGTGTTATAGCATAACTCCCCCAGGTGTAGCCACTTCACCCACTCTCTCTGCTACCTCGTGAAGTAGTTGCGTACGTACCCCTTCAACCATTTGTTCACGATATTGGTATTCCCATCCATATGTGGGTCATAGATGGTGCTGGGTGTAAGCTAGGTTCCCACTAGCCATAACAACTCCTGCCAGAAGGCTCCCATGAGTCTACTATCCCTAACACTGACTATGTGCTTTGGGAGCCCATGTAATCGAAACACCTTCGTAAAGAAAAACTCGACCACCTGTGAAGTTGAATATCTCGATGGGATAACAAAGAAAT
Organism: Pinus tabuliformis; assembly: GCA_031772625.1. Lineage (NCBI taxonomy): Eukaryota > Viridiplantae > Streptophyta > Pinopsida > Pinales > Pinaceae > Pinus > Pinus tabuliformis. The sequence continues at coordinate 496,165,934 of CM062810.1, read as the reverse complement.
GGGAAATTTAGTCAAGCGATCTACCACCACGTAGATGCAATCTCTCCCTTGTATCGTCGGGAGTCCCTTGATGAAGTCCACGGACACACTCTCCCACTTCCTCTCCGAAACATGAAGAGGTTGTAATAGACTGGCAGGGTGTGCTCCTCCTTGTTCCTCTGACAGGTCATGCACTCTTATACATGCTTCAACACATTCCCCTTGAGCCTGCACCAAGAGAAACGATCACGGATGGTACGATAAGTCTTGAGAAAACTCGGGTGTCCTGCTAGAGGGGAGTCATTAGCTTCCTGCACAATATTCTCCTTGAGTTACGATCCTGGTACTATGTATATCTAGTCTTTATAGTAAATTATGTCATCCATCACCCAGAAACTATCATCCCCATGTGTGTTTTCTAGTATCTCACATGCCTGTTTATCCTTGGAACACTCAACCAAGATTTAGGTCTTCCAATAATGTTCAACATCCATTAGAGAGAGTACTATGGGCTTTGAGAAAGTGAATTTGCTACTACGTTTTGCTTACCCTCAACGTACTCAATCTCAAAGTCATAGGCCTGGATTTTTCTCACCCACTTTTGTTGCCTCTCCTCCAATGTCTATTGCTCCAAGAAAAATCAAAGACTATTGTGATCGCTCCTCACCTTGAACTGGTTTCCCACCAAATACTTCCTGAACTTGGCTGGTGCATGCATCACGACCAACATCTCTTTTTCATCACAAGAGTATGACCACTCATGGGGTAGCATTTTTTTGCTCTCAAATGCAATAGGATGGCCTCCCTATGTCAACATGGCCCCAACTCCCTCACCTGAGGCATCATACTCCAGTACAAATGATCGTGTGAAATTCGGCAAAGCCAAAACAGGACAGTTGCTCATAACCTTCTTGAGGCACTCAAAGGCTTCCTGTTTCACCTACATCTACTCAAAAGCCCCCTTCTTTTTCAAATCGATGAGGGGTCCTACAAGTTCTGAGAATCCTCTAACGAACCTCCTGTAGTAAGTGAAAATTCCCAAGAACCCTCTCAACTCCGTCACATTCTTGGGTGTTGGCCAATCTAGGATTGCCCTGATCTTCTCCTGATGTACCTTCACTCCATCCTCCCCAATCACATGTCCAAGGTACACCATCTCTTTCAGTCAAAATTCAATTCTGGACATATTCGCATACAATTGTTGCTCCTCTAGGATGCGAAGTACTACCTCAAAATGTTGAAGGTGCTCCTCCCAAGTCCGACTATAGATGAGTATGTCGTCAAAGAAGACAAGGAAAATGCTCCGCAAATTCCCATGAAATGCATGGTTCATACAAGACTGGAATGTAGCTGGAGCATTGGTTAGCCCAAAGGGCATCACCAAACAGTCAAAGTGTCCATAGTGGCAACGAAAGGTAGTCTTAAGGATGTCCTGCTCCCTCACCTGGATACCCCGAGCACATATCTACCTTAGAGAATTATTTTTCCCCTCTTAGCTCATCAATGCACGGGATAGGGTATCGGTTCTTCAATGTACTCTTATTTAGGGTCATGTAATCAATGCACATGCGTAGTGTCCCATCCTTCTTCTTGACCAACACCATAGAAGAAGAAAAGGGACTCGAGCTAGGCCTTATGTGCCCCAAACTCAACAGCTTATGAATGCCCCTGTCTATCTCATACCGATAGGCTTTGGGGTTCCTATACGGATTAGTGATGACCGCATTCACTCCCTCCTCCAACTCAATAGTATGCTTGAACCCATAGTCTGGTGATCTACACGAAGGGATCTCCCCAAAAGTTCCCTAGTGCCTCTCGAGCAAGGCTGATATGTATGTATGCAAAGGTCATGCAAGAGTCCCTACCTCTGAAATATGAAGCTCCATCATCCACTATGTGTCCCCATGTCATAGATCAAGCTTCCATCCTATGAATGTAAATTGTCGAGGGTGGATAAGAGTGCATCCCTCTCAATACTACTGGCTTCCCATTTGGGCCTGCAAACTCCATCTCCAACTTCTACCAGTCAGTGGTGACCATCCCCATTTAGTATAACCATTGGACACCCAACATTATGTTGGTGTCTGGAACATCAACTACAAAAAAGTGATCAATTACTGAGTAGTTTCCCATCACCACAGTAAACCTTGAGATTCACTTCATGCACTACATGGTCTAATCTCCTGGCACCAACAAGAAGAATCCCTCAAATGTCTTTGTGTTAATGCCCCTGCGCTCCACCATCTGGGCATCAATAAAGTTGTGGGTGGCCCCACTGTCTACTAGGATTGGCACTCATTACCCCTGTACCGTCCCCTTGATCCTGAGTGTCAAATACTTAGACACTCCCCGAAGTGAAGAAAGAACTCCCCCTTATGGGGCAAACAGTCCTCCTCTCGGTGGTGGTGATGGTGGTCCCCATGATGACGATCCTCCCTCATCTCCCTTCTCTTCTCCCATCTCGAACTCCTCATCAGGCTCACTATCTGAATACACCCTAATATAGTGGGCCTTTCCCTTAGTGCACTTGTGCCCGGGTTCCCAAGGCTCCTAACATGTGAAGCACAATTTCCTTCGCCTGAGGTATCTTTGGGTCTCCTCATCCATTGACTACTTACTCCATCCCTTTGAGGTGGTCTAGTGTCTAGGTTCCCCTATGGGGCCATGGGTCTAGGGGGGCAAAGGCTCAGGGCTTGGGCACTGCTTCAATGATATCCTGGGTCCTAGAGATAGCATTCGTATGTGATACAGGCTTGTAGGCCCTCACCCAACCATGAAATGGCTCTACAAGCCCCTCCACAAATAACATGATCATCTAAGTTTCCGAGACGTCGGTCACCATCACTGCCAATCTCTGAAACTCCATAATGTAAGCCTTTGCATTACCAGTCTGCCTCAGATGGGCTAACTCCCTGAAATGAAATTCCAGCTCCTTCCTCTCAAACCTCTCCACTAGCCTCTGGGTGAACTCTATGTAAGAAGTGATGTGGATATGTCCCAATGTGATTAGCCCATGGTACCACCACTCCTAGGAATCCCCCTCCAAATGAAGAGTAACAAACCGGATAACATTGGTCTCCCACATGGGGTTCAGGTGGAAGTATGTATCTAGATTTTGAACCCAAGCCCTAGCTGAGCTCTTGGCTGACCCATCAAAATTATGGAGCGTGACCTTCCCTGTTATCTTCTGAATCTCCTAGTTAGAGGCTCCCCCTTGGTAGTGTGCTCTAGCCCCAGTAGTATGTCTCTCCTTGAGATGTATGTACTCCCCAAAAGAAATCACCCACTTGATCGGGCATCCAAACCCTCATACTCGTCAATATCAATGCAACTGAATTGACCATGTCTGCAATAGGATTTGGCTCTCTCTCCAATTCTGGCTCATCCACAAAGTGGGGCATAGTGGGACGGCCAGCCTGCCCACATTGGGGAGTGTGTGGGAGCTAATAGGTACGGTTTCCCCCTCCTACTCTGGAATCTCCATCACCATGGAGCTCTCCCTCAAGCCTCCCGTTCATTTGTAACCCATCACCTATTGCATCATGTCCATCATGCGCTGCCCTGCCTCAACCTTTGTCGGTTGGTCCTCAACAACCCCTCCAAGATCTGGTTTTGGCCCACCTTCTTAGGTTGTTTGTCATCTCGTTGATTATTTATAAGGTGTTTGAGATGGTCCACCTCAATGTCTGAAACGAGTCTACTCCCCCTTCTCTACCTAGGCCCCCGCTTATGCCTCTACCTCTGCTTCTTTGTCGATACAATGCTCCAATAAATGGACCTACCATCACCTTCTCACAAGCCCACAACTGGCCAAGAACATGCTCTGATACCACTATAATATTCCTAATGGAAAAATGTATAGTGATAAAAAAAACATGTAATACAATTCAACACAAAAAATTTCAGTAAACAACCAACAAACATAAATGCTCCAAACATGCCAAAATGGGAAATTTTATTAAATATATCTACTGGGGTACAATATGAAATAGGAAAAGTGCGCCTGGGCTTGCACAAGGCAAGCTACAAGCCTTAGGTAGATGCTCTATCATTGCCCAACTACTGCTGGAATTTTCCCTCTCAAAATTTGTGTTGGCCTTGTATTTTCAACAATTCTGGTTGTGTTGAGACCCTAGTTTGACCCCTCCAAACTGCCCAAAAAATTATGATAAATTATATATTGAACTCTTGTCAAAAAACCAGAAAAACCTAGGAGGCGTTTACCTTGGTTTTGACGCTCCAAAATGAACCCCAAATTACTTGGTCCTCCTCCACAAACATAAAATAAGAACTATGGCATATGTTGAAATGATTGACCCACAATGTCTGCAAAATTCTCCACACTTCCATTCCAAACCAACCCCAACAAACACAACTCACAAAAACCCTAAACAAGCCTCCCCACAAAAGTGCCTCTACAATGACTCTGCAGTCTCTAGACAAGATGACATAGTCCCTCCTCCATGAAATCGACTTGTTTTTGTGCAGTGAATTTTGCCCCTGCAAATCTTCCTCCTCTACCCGGAACTTGATCAAAAAATGCTCTAGAAACTTTTCAGCTCTTTCCTTCTCAAATCATTGTGCGGCTCCCCGAACAACATCCCAGTTGGCCCAGAAGTCGTACCACCTGTGTGGCCCTCTCTCCAAATCCAACGCTAATACAATATCCTTCCTAAGGTGGCACTTGAAGTCCACCGAAGAAAGGTTGAGCTTCCTCCTTGGGAAACTCTTGTGATGAACAACACTATGTGACTCCGCTAAATAGCTAGAGAAACAATTCAATTGTCAAGTTATCAAAAGGCCCCAAATGTTGTTGCCTCCCTTCTATTTATAATTGTTCTTGATTTTCTCCATATGGGCCCCTCTCTAGGCAATTTGAACCTCTTTCCTTGGCCATATGATTTCTCTCTCCTCAAGGGGTGTGTATTATTTGGGGAGGTGGCCCCCACATTCCACTAAGTTATGCATTTCAACCCCCCTTCTCCTATGTTTTTCTCTCCAAAATTGTCTTAGGCCCCATAAAATGGAAAAATTGTGGTACTATTAACAAAATTTATTTAGGAAGAGACATTACGTGCTCCCCTTGTTTGAATTATCTCCTATATTTTTTCATTGTAACTTTCTCGAGTTCCCCTTAGGCTTATGCTTTGAATAAATAACCTTGAAGTACTTATGAAGATAATATTTCGGTGTTGTTCCATCTTTTATAAGTGAAAGAAAAAAAATCGTTTATTGTATGGGCATTAGAATCTGAAGATGACGAATGATGGGAAAATTTCACATCATACTGCAAGGCCTTCCAATGTGGAAAATCATCTCAGAGATTCTGATGTGTGTGTAGGTACACCCTGAATAAAAAAATTGTTACCAAAAGAATATTTAACTTTGCAAACTCATCTTTAACAACATCAGTGAATATAACTCTTGTCCTTATGCCACTTAGTCTCTCCACTTGTTGATTCATATAACTTGGATCTATCAAATAAATGCTTGTTTCAACCAATTTCAAAAGGAACTAGAAATATTGTTTATCCAAGAGATGCATCTCATGTGAAATTTCAAATTCTCTTTCCATAGGCAAAGGTGAATTGATGGAGACATCTCTATATAAGTATTATTTTCTATTGGTTCCAATTGTTGGATGTCTTTCATAAACGCATCTCCATCTTCATATTTTATCCAAGAATTAGCACCTAGTGCAGGGGAATCCAAAAAGACAAAAGGTCTTGCTCATTCATACAAAAGCATATACATACTATTGGGTTTATCATATTCTTGTGGAGAAATTGTTTTGAGTAAGTTGTAAATTTTCCTCCAAATCAATCCTTTTCTAAATTTTTGAGATCAGGTGCTTTAACTTGCTTATAATCAAATGACACCACCACTTTGATTCAGTTGGCTAAATATATTTTGGCAACAAATTTTCACATTGCTTTGGCCCAAATATAGCATATTCCAAAATAACATGTTGTTGCGCCAAATCAATTACAACCCTAAAACACACATTCCACCTAGATTTTCATGCATAAGTTGGAAAATGGAGGAAGACATCAATCGCTGGAAAACTTTTGAGTTTTTATTGCCTTGAAAATACTCCTTATGTGACGTTGAATCAGCCTTATTGATGAGAATATATGGTTGTTAATTAATAGTTGCAAATGTTTCACATATCTTCATAACCCTTTGTTATCTAATATCATAAAAAAATGGGCTTGAAATACCTTCTTTATGCCTCATGATATGGCCTCCAATGTTGATTGGAAGTGGAGTGTGCGAATTTGTTTTTCCCTTCATTATGCTTTCACTATCCATGTGATAGATGGGATCCCCATTAAGAAACTAGTGATCCAAATCCCATCCATCTATGTCTTCCAATAAAAAAGAGAACGCCCAAATCTTCATCCTCTTGGCAAGGTTGGTGTGTACTATTGTAAGCTTGCTTTGTCCAATTTTGTATAGGGCTAGTGTAATCCTCATATTTACTATAAATATAGGGAAACCCATCAAAACAATCATTGTATCATCTAGAAAGAGAAGTTTGAAGGCGGATCCAACAAAAATATGCATGAATAGTTCTTCCCCACTTCACTTCCCTTAATAAAAAACTACACATGAAGGATGAGAATAAAAATCAGAATTGAAAGAGTACATAAGCTTATAATGTAGGCTTGCTACTCTCTTTTAGGAGGTTGAGAATCCCTGCAATACATCAATAATTGAACCTCATTTTGCTAGAGGAAACCTTCATAAGAGTTGTTTCCTTTGTTATTTGTTCAAAGACGAAACTTTCATTTCCAAATACATGTGCTTCAATCATCTTACCAACTGGGTTGTCTTCTACTTGTACATATTTTCATAATTCTCTAGTGGCTTCAATCAAGACTTCAGTGATATTCAAAAGAGTTTTACGTGCTTCTATACTTCTTGCAACTTTGCATAGCCTAATCATAGTTTCCTTCAAACACTCAACCTTGAAGATGCTTTAACAATATGTGCATTGAGCACACAAGACTAAGTCATGTTCTTCTATCTTTGGCTCTTCTTGTTTTCTTCTCCAAACTTTGGTGGAATTTTCTCTATTCCTAGTAGGAATATTTTCTTCTTTGACTTTCTTAGGAAACCATATCATGTTTCTTCTGCAATCACATGCTATGTGTCCAATATTGTGACATTTATAACATTCTATATTATACATAAACAAAGGAGAAAAATAATCATAACTTATGTTGTAGCCAATAGGTCCTCTAATTTTATAGCTTGCAAACTTATTTCTGGAAGACTAATAAGGAATTATTTTTCTATAATCATTCTGGTATAGGCCCTACAATCTCTTGCCTTATGCTCAAAATTAGTACATGAAAAACAGTGTACAAATAATATGGTTTGAATACCTAAATGAGAAGACTTTTCATGATAGTTCCCTGAAATTCCTTTATCTTGGAGGAGGTTCAACATTTGGTTAGTTCTCATTGTTACTTGCATTGAGAGAAGATTCCTTGAGAACATCAATATCAGTTCCTCAAAAGGTATCACTCTCAACATTCTTCTGACTTTCAATGTGATTTGGCCTTTGAAGGAGAATGCATTTTCTTTCAGGTTTTTGTTCAAATTTAACCTTTTGGTTATTTGGGGTTAGTGTCTTCTTTGCATGAATTTTCACTTGTATAACCAAGTCTTGTTTTGTCAAATGGTGATCTCTGATGGCTGAGAATGTCATCCAATGATTCAGAACTCTTCATATTCTTGCATATCATGTCAACTTCATTTCTCACTGACACAATCAATTCTTCAAGCTTCTCACAATCTTCTTGTTTCTTCATCATCTATATATTCATTACTTCTTCCATTCTTTTTTCTTCTTCTAGCTAAGTTTTCAGGGACATGACTTCTTCCCATAGCTCACAACCAAGGCTTGTCAAACAGTGTCTCATTTTAACTTTCTAAAGATCATAGTTTGTTCCATAAAATGAAGGGGCTGGGAAAAACAAGCTTTCTCTAACATCTTTAGAAGGTTATGATAATATAGTATTAGAGGGTGCTTCCTTTGAGCACTTAGAGGACTACTTTCATGAGTTTGCCATTTTTTCTCCAGGGATCTTCCTCCCAATGAACAGGTTGTCACTACAGGAACCTTCTCTGAGACTAATTGTTGGAGATACTGAGGGGGGGGGGGTGAATCATCATTTACGCAATTAACCAATTTTTAATTAAAAAATCACTACATTAATCATTTGGGACTAGACACATGAACGTAGAAGATTTATAATTGGAATAAAATAACTTTCAGCTTTTCTTAATATAAAGAGCACATTCAAGTTTATCATCTCCAACTGAAACTTTTGTAGGCTATGACCTATAGGATACACCAATCCCTTAACTAAGCACCATCTTAGTGAATTTGTGGCACCAAGCCACATGAGACACCAATCCCCTAGCCAAGCACCAACTCAGAAAAAATCATGGGCACTAACCAAGCTCTAAGTTATTATTAGATTTTGGGTAGCTCAAAAGGTATTTCCGAGAAGGATACCCACCAAAAGTGGTCGGTTGGGAAATATACCCAAAAGTGGGGTTTAGGATGCAAAGCAGTGGTTTTAGGACCAAAAGAAAATAATTATTTATTCTAATTGGTTGAGAAGTTAAAACCCTAAGTCTAGAGGTTTTCTAAATAGTCCAAGAGAGAAGGATAAATAGAGGAGCCTATGGAGAGGCTCGTTGCATCTCAAGTAAGATGGAATTCACTTGAGGAGGTCATTTTCCCTAGGAAGATTACAGATCAAGACAAAATGCTACAACAAAAGTATTGAATTTGGAAGAAGTCGAGCTAGGGTTTCTGGTCAAGAGAGGTTGAGATGAAGAGAGATTATGCTCTAGGAAGAGGTTGAGTTGAGCAAGTATGCTCAAGGAGGCTAATTTTTAACTTGAAGGAGGGCGTAGGTGCCAACAACTAGGTAAGGTTGGTTGGTCGTGACCTACAAGATCATTCCTAAAGCTATATTGAGGGCTCCTAGTGGTTGTGGATACTTGTAGCAAGCTGATTTAGGGCTTGAATTAAAAGAAGTAACATCTCTCTGTGAATCAATAGAGTATGCCAAGAAGTGAAGCTATAGATCTTCAAGAGGTCGAGTTAGAGTATTTTTGAGGGCATAAACAACTCTAGAAGAGGTTGTGCGATTTTTTTGTGGGTTGTTGAGTAAACCGAGTCAAAGGCAAAGTGGCTAACTGTCTTATCTGTCCAAGAAGAAAGGTTGTTGCCCTAAGGAAGAGGTTGAGACCTCTATTGTCTCAAAACAGGCCTAAACATTATAGAAAATTTTAGGTCTAAAATGGGCCTCCAAAGGAATATTATAAAATAATAATGGAAATAATAAAATAAGATAAGATTACATCATCAAATTTTAGAGGGAAAAAAGAAAACACTACTTTTTGAACTTATCTCCCTACAGTTTTACTCAAATTTTGAGCGGGGGCACTCGCTAGATGCATAATTTAATTCCTCATCCAAGGAGTACCCATGTTACATACTTTTGATGGACCTTGCTACATGAAAAATGAAAAATGCATGAAAAAGCGTGATTGCAATCACATTTTTTCATGTATTTCTCAATTTTCATGTAGCAGGGTCCATCGAAAATATGCCACATGGGTACTCCTTGGATGAGGAATTAAATTCCACATCTAATGAGTGCTCATGCTCAAAATTTGAGTAAAACCTTAGGGAGATAAGTTGAAAATACAAGTTGAAAAAGTAGTTTTTATTTTTATTTTTTATTTTTTAATCCTTTTACTTTTTTACTCCAAAAATGGTGAATCATCCCCCATGGTTAACATCATCATCTTGAATCCTATTGGTTCTTATAAAGTTTATTTTGGTTGTACATCTTTTTTTAAGACCCATTTTTTGCCTCAAAATTTCTCTAATGAGGGCCTCAGATCTAGTAAAGGAGGAGGTTAAGAGTGCCTTGGGCTAGAGATAGTTGGGCTAAATTGCCTCAAAATGGATCTGATCACTTAGTGAATAGGTTGAATCCTTATGATGTTTTGGAACAAGTAACAAAAGGTGAATAAGTATGTGGGAGTATTAGAATGTTTACTATTATGTGTTAAGAGAAGGGTTGAACATTATTCATGGAGTCTGTTCACAAATGAAATTGTGAACAAGGTGTTTTATGGCTAATTATGCAGTAGTTTTGATAGAAGAAACTTACTAAGAGTAGTCTTTATTTTGGAAGTGATATATACAAGAATTATGAAGGATCTAAATTGTTGTGAGTAGTTGTATATGACATGGATCTGAAAGGAGTCAGATCATTATGTAGAGGAGGCAAAGGATAACAAGAACAGTAGATAAAGTAGACTGAAAGTGTTGAAGGAGAAGGGATTCTAAATAAAGTAGTTTAGGTTATTCGTCTTCATGTTTTGTGGGCATATTGAGGATCAAACGGATCTGACCTCAATCCTAATATTTTGTATACTATGTATACTAGTTGTACTAGTGATATGGAGGGCCATGATCCTTGGTATGAGAGACCCATGATTCTTTTATTGATGGAATACTAAAAAATCTAACTTTGGTCTCAATATATTTGTGTACTTTATTGATTTCGTTGCTCTATATTTATGTCGGGTAAATTTCTTGGAAGTTGTGGATTCCTAGACTTGTGTTTATGTGCTTGGTTATCCTTAGACTAAATCTGGGGCCCAAAGAAAATCGAATATTTATATTGTGGATTTTTCATCGTCAACTTCTTAAATATTTAATGAATCATCATCAACCATGAAATCCTCAGGTTTTCTACTTCAATCCTGATCACAACCATTGTCCCACACTTGCCTTGTCTTCAACTATCCTTAGCTCATGTTTTGCAACAAGACACCTAGTTCCATATGTGGTTGACCTTCAAACTTGTGTATCCAAAACAAAAAGACACAAGTAATAGGCCATCACTATAAATATATCTAGACATTTTCTAAACTCTACCAATTGTTGGACTTCCACCAATATTTTATTTCTAATTGAAGAACAATGTTTGTCAAAATAAAACTGGACTTATGGTTTTATGGCAACTATAACCCCTATTAAATTCTCTGCAACCAAAGACTGAGAATTATATAACAACCTAACCAGAATCACGGCCTAGGTTACAACGTCAAAACCATTTAAACTTCAATTTGTGACTTTTTTCACTATACTCAAACTTCCACAAGTCGAGAATTACCATTGGAAACTCGTACAATGTAAACTAAAACCATTATTATTAACATATGTAACCATAATAACAAAACCTATCTAATGCAAACATAACCAGTAACTAGAACCTAGTCAACTTGATGTTTCTTCAACAAGATATTCTTGCCCTTCATGTTGGCATTATGATACAGGTGTTGTCCTTGATGGCAACTCACTCAGATGACAGATCATAGTACAATAGGTCAACAACAAAGAATTACATATCAGACTCCCAAGAATGAAGAAAGAGAGGTATACGCTGGTTCACTTTTTCCAAGAAGCGTATACACACGGGTTAACAGAACAAAAGGAGCGTACAATGTATACATGCACTTTCACAAGAAGAAAAGAGCATACATGTTGGAAAACCAAGTTTTTGGTCCAAGGTATTTTGATCCAAGGTATTTGGTCCAAGGTATTTGTTAGAGTCGGTCTAGTAGCCCTCCACCAGAGATCAAAGCTCTTTGCATTTCATGATTAGGTGTCCCATCAGTGTGATCATGTTGCATTCCGTTAGGCATGCCATAACCCTGGTGGAGGAAGTTTGTGTCTTTTATTCCCCTCTTGTTTGGCACTGTTGGTTCAGGTTTGCTTAAGTAAATAACATCTTCAAAGGGTCATTCATCTTGTTTTAACTTTTGAAGTCTTAGGTCTAGGGTTGGGTCAATTTTTGTCTTGAGAGGTCATAAAGGACCAGCAGGCCAGAGGGATGTCCTTCATAAAACATCATTTCAATAATTCTCACTATTGTACAACTAAATTTTCACCTTGTTTTCAAGACTCTGGTTTTTGAAAAACAAAGGTCATTATCTCGTTTTTGTAAAAATTGTCAAAATTTCAAATTCTCCAAATGTTGAAGCGCAGCCTTGGTCTCCTTTGCCAAAGCATCTTAGAAGCTATCCCTGCAAAAATTTTCAGAAGAAATCATCATTTCAACCAATTTATCAAATAAAGGAAACCAAAAGTCAGAGCCAATTAATTCAAAAAAAGTGTCAACACTCAAACATTATAAAGTGGGTTTTGGGCAAATAAAAATCTAAAGGAAGCCTATAAAAGCACATCACTCTTCATTAGCAGCTCATTTGCCTCTCACAAGCTAAGTGAATCCTTGCAAAGGCGATTTCAAGAGTCATTGAGAAAATTGGGCAGTTTCAGAGGCGCGCTACGCATCAGAGAAGGCGCGCTACGCGTCAGGGGCGCGCTACGCATCAGGCTGCCTTTCTCAGAGCAAAATTGCTCATGCGCTACGCGTTGGGTGAGGCGCGCTACGCGTTGGGTTTTTCGCCCAACAAACTGTCAGCAAGCTACCAAATCCACTTTTCTCTCAAGCAAATTGCAGGTAGGCCTCTCCTCCATGGCTAGATTTGGTTTTGCAAGATGAATGAGAAATTAATATGTTTAAATGCCATGAAAATGAGAAGTCAAAACCCTACATTGTTGTGGAAGATTTAAAGACTTAATGGTGCTAGGGTTTCAAATTTTTTTGCTGTCCAAGGTTGCCCATTTGTGATCCCTCTTTTCCCTTATTTTCATCAACATTCTCCTTCAAATTTTCCAATAAAATTTCATAATTTTCCTCTCTAAAATCCCTAAAACCTACTAAATTCCCAAACCCTAATTCACCTTAAAATCCCACAATTTTGTGATTTCCCATGTTCCCTTCCTTAAATTCCTTATTTATGTTTATTGTCCCTAATTCCCTCATGTTCCCCTATCCCTAACAATTCCCTTGTATTTATGTCCTCTTGGTGACAGCATTTGAAAAAGTCAAACAGCAGTTAATTGAGTGCAAAAGTCAGCAATACATTTCAGCCATCTTGCCTTCAAAACCATGTCAGAAACCGAATCAGATTATCAGCAGAGTTATGACAGTGATTCAACACCGGAGGTAGAAGTGCCAAGGAGACATCACAAGGGTGGTAAGGGTGGTCGGCATGTCAGGGAGGAGCCCACTTCTCTGGCTCATTTGCAAGCTTGTCCACTTGCAATGACATGTTTTCAGTATCAATCATGCTTCGGATATTGTGAGAGGATCTCACAAATTCAACACCACAGAGAACTAGTCCGCTTGTTTGTCCTACATTTGCACAATGGTCATGTGAACCTTGCAGGAGTGGATTTCACCCTATCACCTGAAATTGTTTCTCAAGCCACCGGGATACCAAATGTTGGGGAGGAGTGGAACAAGCGCCAGCAGCTAGACAGATTTCATTATCAACCATATATCAAACCCGGGTGCATGAGACACCTAACTGCTATTTTTCCTTTCAGATTCCTAAGGGATGAGTATGCACCCTTGATGAGGCTCATTATGCGCTATTTCACTTGTGAGGGCAGATTTTCACGTTTATATTCGTACCATATCCGTTTGTTGATGCATTTCACCCGGGTACGAATGATGAACATTCCATTTTTCATGTGCCGAAATATAGAGAAGATGGTGCCCGTAGTGCAAAGGAAGAACCCCGCACAGCAACACAAAAGTATATATCATTATGCACTGATCGAGATCATAGTGATGCATCAGTTGGCACAGCAGGGTATTGCTTGGGAAGACTTCATTTCTCGCGACTTCTTCATGGTGCCACAGCCACCTCTTGAGATTGTCCATGATGAGGGAGAGCCTTCACATCAGTTTCACATTCCAGAGCCCGAGCATGTCAGCACTCCAGCATGTGTTACATATCAGAGAGGCCACAGGGCCTTATTTGCATCTGTACGGCGAGTATTATCTCCACACCAGGTGGAAGGGGTCTCGCCTTCTTCATCAGCACAGTGAGTGTTATCTCCACATCAGGTGGAAGGGGCCTCGCTTTCGACAGCAGCACAGGTACAGGAGAGAGGCAAGCATCCCATGATTGATGAGGGGCGATTAGGTGATCCGGACATAGATATTATTGACCTTGACATCAGTTCTCCTAGCTCGGAGCCAAAGGAGATCATTCAGCAACTAAAGGCTGAAAATCACTTGTTGCAGCAGAAGTTGGAAATGGAAAATTGGACAATCAAATACTTAGAGCAGTGCAACAAACAGTTAGAGGATGAACACACTCTTGATGAGTTGCGGAGGATCCGAGAAGACCGGAACTTGGCTCGCAAGAGAACAGGTGATTTGACACCTATTGAGCAAGGGTCTATGCTCATTCAGGTGAACACTCATTTATAGAAGTTGATAGCCAAGTCAAACAGGGACAAAGATATGCTCCGCCACATGAAGAATCATTATTGGGCCCGCATGCATGTGTGCAAAGAGAAAATGAAGGTACTCAAAGGACGATTGGCCAAAGCACTAAAACGGAGGAAAAGGCCGATCCACTTTAGATTTTGGCTGAAGCTTCCTTGAAGGAGCATGGTGCTCAATGATACACCCCCAGCTCAAAATTCAAAAATTTGGAGCAATTTTGGTCAATTTTGAATTTTTTTTTTCTAAAAACAAGGTTTTTTGCCCTCAACGCGTAGCGCGCTCGCGCGCTACCCTGAAGTTGGGGAGGTCCATTTCACCAAAAAAAACTCAGGCTTTTTTGGATTTTCCTCATGACAAATTTACACTTACTCAGCCACTGCAAAGACATTTCATTGAGGTTTGGGCCCTCAAAAGGTCAAAAAACAAGCAAAAAATGACCTTATCCACTTTTTGAAACACACAGGGAAGCAAGATTGGGAGATTGCATTTTTGGAGGGGCAAATGGCCATCAAATTGAGCTAGCTACGCTAAGTGCTAAGTGGTTTGATGTTGCCTTGTATTTTGTCTTCTTCAGCCTGAGGCCAAATTCAAGTGCTAACAGTATTGACCCTAGGTATTTGGTCCAAGGTATTGGTCCTAAGTGGTTTTGGTCCAAGGTATTGAGGAAGGCCTAAGAGTATATAAGTAGGAGAAAATCATTAAGCCAAGTGTGCAAGTAATAAGATTATAAGGAATACTTCTATCTGAAGTATATTTTATGTTGCAGGGTTATGTTTGGGACTAGATCTGAAATATTCATGTGCACCTTGAGTTCAATATTAGATTAGGAATCATGAGACTTGTCATGACTTATTCTTGAATGATTTGATATTGGTTGAGACTAGATCTGATGTTTTGCGCCTGTTCTATTCGTTACCTATCATGATCTGGGTCTGTCTGAAGTCTGGAATTGTAGCAAAATTCTGAGTCAATATTTGCAGATCTGTACACAGGTTCGTCTCAACCAAAGTGCGTATACACGCAAGTTCGGTTCTTTCAAGTAGCATATACTAAAGAAAAGCTTCTTTTCAGATCTGATTGATCTATCTGATAAATTTTGTTATGTTACTGTTGTCTGTCAATGAAGTCTTCTTAGATCTAAATGTAAAATTGAATGCATAAGGAGGCTAGCATTTGATTGTTTGATTGTATAAGTGAGAAGAAGTAATCTCTGTCCCCGCCTATGTAAAGCTCTGAAAGTTGATAGTAGATATTCATAATATTGATAGTTGGTACAAACTTGATTCAAAAGTTTATGTTTGCAGTAGTTTTAAAGGTATACACAGGTTCAATTAACGAAAGTAGCGTACACACGCAATTTGGGTACAACCAAGTAGCGTATACATTCTAAATACATGATTTTTTAGGTTACAGCTAGTTCTGAATGATGATGCAAGGTTTTGGGTTCAGTACAGTTTTCTAGTGTCAGTGATTTGATTGTTCAGATTAACTGAATATTGGTTGATGCAGTTTAAGTTTAAAAGCTTTGATGGGTCCAGTATGAAAATTTGATTAAATGTGGCCTTCAGTTTGTGGGTTGTGATCCAGGAGTATCCAATCTGAAAATTCATGAAACATGGTCCCTGGTGGAAGAGTGGAGTTTTCTATAGGCTGGCACCTATGTACTAGTAAACATATTAGCTATTACAAGAGCTAGAGGGTTGTAGCTCCCTTCTAGTAGAAGCTAGAGAAAAAGAGAAGGTTGTAACCTTCTGCAGGTAGAAGCCTACGTACTGGTATGAGTCTGCACCAGTACAAGATTGTAAACAGGTTTTCTTATTATTAAAAGAAGACAGAGACGACAACAACAGGTGGTTTTTACCCACATTGGGTTTCCACCTTAAATCTTCTGTTCATGTGTGTTACTTATGTGTGATGCTTTATTATGCTTTTACTGCACTATCTAATAAATCTCTGATATACTGGTTTAAGCTCAACACATGATAAATTGTCTAAATCTCAAGTTCTTTGCATATACGTTGGTTTCTTTAAGCACAATCGTGTATACACACTAGTTCACTTCATTGAAGTAGCGTATATAAATCTATTTAGGAAATAAAATTATTGATTTGATAATACTGATTCACCCCCTTATCAGTGTTATTTCCAACAATTGGCATCAGAGTAGGTCCTTCAGAAGAATCTTGATAACCTGAAGGGAGATCCATCAACATGAATAATCAAGAAAGCATGGGATCCATCAGACTGCCAATCTTCGATGGGAGAAACTTTGTTTATTGGAAAATAAGAACCACAGCCTATCTACAATTGCTTGGAACAGATGTCTGGGAAATTGTGGAAGGAGGATATACATTTCCAACAGCAATTCCTACAGATGCGGCAGGTAAAAATCAATATGAAACCAATGCCAAAGCTGTCAATACTTTATTGGGAATTCTGTCACAATCAAAGTTTTTTAAGGTCATGCAGCTCAAATCAGCCAAAGAAATATGGGACAAAATCATTCTGAGCTACGAAGGAGACTCTCAGGTAAAACGTGTTAAGCTTCAAACTCTTAGAATTCAGTATGAAACTCTTAAGATGCATAGTGATGAAAGTATAGCTAGTTACTTCTTACGTATAGATGAGGTTGTTAATTGTATGAAGAATCTGGGTGAAGAAATAAAGGAAGTTACCTTAGTTGAGAAAGTTTTGAGATCCTTGTCTGCTAAATTTGAATCCAAAGTGCCTACCATAGAAGAAAAACAGGTTTTGCAGAATATCACTATGACACAGCTTCACGGAATCTTAATTGCCTTCAAGATGAGAAAAGGAGGCCCATCACATATGAGAGAAGCCGCATTTAAAGCTTCAGCAAAAGGAAAGGAAGAACACAATGAATTAGGACATATTTTAGAAGAAGAAGATGAGGTAAACTTTTTCAATAAGCTTCAACGGGGT
Source organism: Pinus tabuliformis (assembly GCA_031772625.1). Classification (NCBI taxonomy): domain Eukaryota; kingdom Viridiplantae; phylum Streptophyta; class Pinopsida; order Pinales; family Pinaceae; genus Pinus; species Pinus tabuliformis. The sequence continues at coordinate 496,148,601 of CM062810.1, read as the reverse complement.
TCTGGAAGGTTTATAGGTAAGTTACATTTCAAATGCTTTCCGTGTGGCAGAGTCAGTCATTATGCTGCCAAATGTCCTCATAAAAATAAATATGAAAAGGAAAGGAATTGCAAAAGGGAATAGAAAACAAGTTGTGAATAAAAGGAGTTACTATACTCATGAAGATAGCGATGGTTTATCTAATAGTGATGAAGATGAAACTGAACAAGATTACAAACTTCTCAAGGCTTATGATGGCAATGATTTTTGGGATAGTTTAGAAGAGGATAGTGATGGTTTATCTAATAGTGATGATTATAGACTTCTCAAGGCTTATGATGATGATAATTTTTGGGATGTTTTAGAAGAGGAAGACCTCTATGAAGAAATATCTAAACTCAAAATCTGTTTGGAAGAAAAGAATATGACTATAGATACCTTGACATACCAACTTGTTGAAAAGGAAAAACACAAATAAAAACTAGAATGTGAAATTGTGGGTCTAAGAAAGGATCTTGAGAACACGAAATCTCTCAATCTTAGATTTGCTAAAGGATCAAAAACTTTAAATGGAATTATCAAAGTTCAGCATTCTCCTCTGATAAAGATAGATCTTGGATATACTGAAGAAGCATCTCAATCACAGAAGCCGTCAACCTCCACCAAAATCTATCTTAATGTAGCAAAGACCAGTGAACAGTATGAAAATCGTCAGCAAAGGCATAAAGCAGATCACCAGGTAAATCATACTCAATTTACTCCAAGGATGAATAGAAGCCACAACCAACCTCAGGAAAATCATACTCAATTTGCTCAAAATATGAATATCAATATAAACTTCAATCACCAAGTTAATAGATTTGATAGTCGCAGGAACTTCTTTTATGGGCAATGTTTTTCATGTCATAATTTTGGGCACAAAGTTTCTCAATGAGTTGCTTACAAAACCATTATGACTAGAGAAGCACAAAATCAAAGGAATGTAACAAGGATCAAGAGAAGTTCCTATAATAACTTTTCTCCTCTTGAAAATGAAATATATTTCCCAGTCTGTAACAGCTTTGGTCATGAAGAATATAAATGCAGGAGAAAATTTCGGCAAACATCTCAAAAGGAGAAAATGCCATTAAATCCCAAGGTATGGAGAAGGAAAGAATCTCTAACATAAAGATGTGGTATAGCCTTGTATGCAGAAGGACAAGAAAATCAGTGGTACATTGACAGTGGATTCTCAAAACACATGAAAAGTGACAAAGAAAAACTTCACTCATATAATGCCTTAGAAAAGGAAAAGAATGTCTCATTTGGAAATGACACTCCTGTTGTCATAAAAGGTAAAGGCTCTGTTTTCTTGAAAGAAAAGGTTAAAGCTGGAAATGTTATGTATGTAGACGGTTTAAAGCATAACTTGTTGAGTGTCAGTCAAATGTGTGATCAAGGAAATGAAGTTGTGTTTCAATCAAACGGATGTGTTGTTTGTGAGTTTGATACAGGAGAGACCGTGATCAAAGGTACAAGAACTCCAAACAACTTATATATACTCAAGGGAGGACAACAACAGTGCTATCTAAGCAAAAATGATGAAAACTGGTTGTGGCATAGAAGATTGAGACATCTAAGCTTTTCTCAAATAAAAAAAGCATGCAGACTCAAGGTTGTTCATGATCTTCCAGATATCAGCATCCCAGAAGATACAATATACAAACCATGTCAAATCAATAAGCAAACCAGAGTCCACTTCATGGAAAAAGAAGGGTCAACTAGTAAGCCTCTTGAACTTGTCCATACTAATTTATGTGGACCATCAAGGAAAAAATCACCTCGTGGAGAAGAATACTTTATTTTGTTCATTGATGATTTTTCCAGAATGTGTTGGATAGGTCTTCTAAAGCATAAAGATGAAGCATTTAAAAAGTTCCATGCCTTCAAAGCTTTGGTTGAAAATGAATAAGATTGAAAAATCAAATTCCTCAGATCTGATCGAGGAGGGAAATTTACATCGAATGAATTCTTTGACTTTTGTGAACAACATGGAATAAAAAGGAAATTCTCCACCGCAAGGACTCCTCTGCAAAATGGGGTGGTATAAAGAATGAACTAAACAGTTCAACAAATGGCTCGAGCTATGCTAGATGAATCTGGAACTCCTGCAACCTTCTGGAGTGAAGCTGCATTCGTTGCCGTAACTATTCTCAACAAATCAAATGTTCAGGTAAATAACACTCAAACTCCACATCAACTTTGGTATGGCAAGACTCCTACTATAAAATACTTTAAAGTTTTCGGAAGCAAATGTTTTATCAAAAGGACTGATGAAAAACTTGGTAAGTTTGAACCCAGAGAAGATGAAGGTATTCTTCTTAGTTATTCTTCCAGAAGTAAAGGATATAAATGTTATAATAAAATACTTGGGAAAATTGTTGAAAGCATTGATGTTGTAGTTGATGAAGCATGCAGAAATCCAAAATAGATAAAATCAACATAAGATTATGACAATGAAGAAGATGGGGAAAATTTTCCCACATCAAATCAAAATGATATTGAAGAAGAAACCAATGAAGCACCAAAAGAAGAGATAATGATAGAAGATAAGACTTCGTCCAGGTATGTTCAGAAAAGTCATCCAAAAACTCAAATTTTAGGGGGAAAAGCGGTAGGTGTATAGACAAGAAGAACTATTACAGGGACCTCAAGCTATCTTGCATTACTATCTTCCACTGAACCTCAAAATGTAAATGAAGCATGCAAATATGAATGTTGGGTCAAGGCCATGGATGAAGAACTTAAGAAAATTGAAAAGAATGATACTTGGGAATTAGTCCCTAGACCTCATGATAAAAATATTATAGGAACTAAATGGATATTCAAAAACAAGCTGAATGAAAATGGAGAAGTCATTAGAAACAAGGCTAGACTTGTTTGTAAAGGGTATTCTCAACAAGAAGGTATAGATTTTGAAGAAACCTTTGCACTTGTTGCCAGACTTAAAGCCATAAGGATGTTTCTTGCTCTTTCTAGCTTTCAGAAATTCAAAGTATACCAAATGGATGTAAAATCAACCTTCCTTAATGGAGATTTAGAAAAAGAAGTGTATATTGAACAGCCAGAAGGATTCATTCTTGGAAATGATGCAAAACTTGTATGCAGACTCAAAAAGGCTCTCTATGGTCTAAAACAGGCTCCAAGGGCCTGGTATTACCGCCTTGACAAATATCTACACCAACAAGGTTTTACAAAAGGTTCTGTAGATAGTAATCTATATACAAAGATTGAAACTGATAAATTGCTAATTATTATTGTTTATGTTGATGATATCATTTTTGGTAGCAATGAAGAATCCATGAGTCAGAATTTTTCTTCAATAATGCAACAAGAATTTGAAATGTCATTGCTTGGTGAACTTACTTATTTTCTTGGTCTACAAGTTCAACAAACTAAAGATGGTATTTTTCTATCACAAACTAAATATCTCAAACAGATCTTGAAAAGGTACGAAATGGAAGATTCTAAACCTGTATGTACCCCAATGGTAACAGAATGTAGTCTCAACTCAAATGATGAATCAGCAGCAGTACATCAACCAACTTACAAATCTATGATTGGTAGTCTGCTTTATCTAACAGGTACCCAACTTGACATCATGCATGCAGTAGGAATAGTTGGAAGATTCCAAGAAAATCCAAAGGAATCACACCTTTAGGCAGTCAAAATAATTTTCAAATATCTTCAAGGAACTCAGGACTTTGGTTTATGGTATCCTAGAGACACAAATCTTACTCTTCATGCATATACAGATGCAAATTGGGCAAGAAGTGTTGATAATAGAAAAAGCACTAGTGGTGGTGCATTCTATATGGGCTCCAGGTTAGTGTCTTGGTTCAGCAAGAAACAAAGTTCAATTGCTTTATCGACAGTTAAAGCAGAATATGTGGCTGTTGCATCCTGCTGCACACAACTAATTTGGATGATGCAAACTTTGCAAGACATTCAGATCACATGTACTCGACCTATATCCATTCTATGTGATAATAAAAGTGCCATCATCATTTTAAAGAATTCAGTCATGCACTCCAAGACCAAGCACATACCCATCAAGTACCATTTTCTATGTGAACAAGTGCTTGAACAAAAGGTCAAATTGGAGTATGTTCCCTCCAAAGAATAGGTTGCTAATATATTCACTAAACCACTACCCAAAGAAACGTTTGAATATCTCAAACAAAAGTTGGGAGTAGTTGTTGCATCATCTTGCTATTAAATCCAATTTCAAAGAAAAGTTATTATATGTGTGTTTCATGAAGTATAGTAGTGTACACACGCGGGTTTCTGTGGGTCAAGGAGCATATATGTTTTTCAAATAGGAAAAACAGTGGTGTGGGCTCTGATATGGGTGCTCTGTCTGATGTTGATGATTACTGTCTATCGATATGCTTTGTTCATTAATTTTTGTCTGACTGACAAAGTCACCTTGATCATTGACTTGTTAGCAATGCTTAGGTAGCACAGGTTTGGGGGGAGCATTAGCCTTCACGTACATTCAGCATTGTTGGCATTATGGTTGCTGATTCCAACCATGGCCTCCAATATTTATACCATTTGTTGCTTAAGTCATGTAAAAGTCTAGGGTGTGATATGTCTTCTCATACATTTGAATGAGTCCTCTTGGACAAAAGGTAATTTGTATCCAGACTTTGCATGGGTTGGATGATGTAATATTTATTATTTCTATCATGTATAAACAATTGGTATATCCCCACTTGGTTGGGTGGATGAGTCAAATTTGGTTTATCCCCACTTGGTTGGGAGATGGATATATGTATGAGTCATTGGTGATAGGAAGGTCATACTCACATAGTTGAGTTATAGAGTCATGTTATTCTTTTGGAGAATATTTTTGCAGCCTCTACATGTGCTCAAGGGGAGCATGGACAGTTTTAGTGCATCTAAGCATGAACAAAGGGGAGCTCCATCAGAGAATTCAGCATGTACTCAAGGGGAGCATGGACAAAATAATGTGTGTCAAAGGGAGAGAATATCTTGGTCCCCCCTTTGCCCTTGATGTCAAAGGGGGAGAGTGTCTTGGTGTTGTTGTTGCCATCAAGTCCAAAAGGGGAGATTGTTGGCATTATGGTACAGGTGTTGTCCTTGATGGCAATTCACTCATATGTCAGTTCACAGTACATCAGGTCAACAGCAAAGGATTACGGATCAGACTCGAAAGAAGGAAGAAACAGAGGTATATGTTGGTTCACTTTGTCCAAGAAGCGTATACAAGTGGGTTAACAGAACAAAAGGAGCGTACAACGTATACACGCAATTTCACAAGAAGAAAAACGCGTACATGTTGGAAAACCAAGTTTTTGGTCCAAGGTATTGATCCAAGGTATTTGGTTCGAGGTATTTGGTCCAAGGTATTGACCCTAGGTATTTGGCCCAAGGTATTAGTCCTAAGTGGTTTTGGTCTAAGGTATTGAGGAAGGCCTAAGAGTGTATGAGGAGGAGAAGATCATTATGCCAAGTGTGCAAGTAATAAGATTCTAAGAAATACTTCTATCTGAAGTATATTTTATGTTGCAGGGTTATTTTGGGACTAGATCTGAAATATTCATGTGCACCTTGAGTTCAATATTAGATCAGGAATCATGCGACTTGTCATGACTTATTCTTGAATGATCTGATATTGGGTGAGACTAGATCTGATGTTTTTCCCCTATTCTATTAGTTACCTATCATGATCTGGGTCTATCTGAAGTCTGGAATTGCAGCAAAATTCTGAGTCAATATTTGCAGATCCGTACGTAGGTTCATCTCAGCCAAAGTGCGTATACATGCAAGTTCAGTTCTTTCAAGTAGCGTATACTAAAGAAAAGCTTATTTTCAGATCTGATTGATCTATCTGATAAAATTCTGTTATGTTACTGTTGTTTGTTAATGAAGTCTTCTTAGATCTAAATGTAAAACTGAATGCATAAGGAGGCTGGCATTTGATTGTTTGATTGTATAAGTGAGAAGAAGTGATCTCTGTCCCCGCCTGTGTAAAGGTATGAAATTTGACAGTAGATATTCAGAATATTGATAGTTGGTACAAACTTGATTCAAAATTTTATGTTTGCAGTAGTTTTAAAGGTATACGCAGGTTCAATTAACGAAATTAGTGGACACACGCAGTTTGGGTACAGCCAAGTAGTGTATACATTCTAAATACATGATTTTTGAGGTTACAGCTAGTTCTGAATGATGGTGCAGGGTTCTGGGTTCAGTATAGTGTTCTGGTGTCAGTGATCTAATTGTTCATATGAACTGAATTTTGGTTGATGCAGTTTAATTTTAAAAGGTTTGATGGGTCTAGTATGAAAATTTGATGAAACGTGGCCTTCAGTTTGTGGGTTGTGATCTAGGAGTATCCAGTCTGAAAATTCATGAAACTTGGTCCCTGGTGGAAGAGTGGAGTTTTCTATAGGCTGGAACCTACGTACTCGTAAACATATTAGATAGTACAAGAGCTAGGGGGTTGTAGCTCCCTTCCAGTAGAAGCTGGAGAACAAGAGAAGGTTGTAACCGTCTGCAGGTAGAAGCCTGCGTACTAGTATGAGTCTACACCGGTACAAGATTGTAAATATATTTTCTTATTATTAAAAGAAGACAAAGACGACAGAAGCAGGTGGTTTTTACCCACATTGGGTTTCCACCTTAAATCTTGGTGTTCATGTGTGTTGCTTATGTGTGATTCTTTATTATGCTTTTACTGTACTATCTAATAAATCTCTAATATATTGGTTTAAGCTCAACACATGATAAATTGTCTAAATCTCAAGTTCTCTACATATACGTTGGTTTCTTTAAGCACAGTCACGTATACACGCTAGTTCACTTCACTGAAGTAGCATATATAAATCTATTTGGGAAATAAAATTATTGATCTGATAATATTGGTTCACCCCCCTCTCAGTATTATTTCCAACACTTCACTACTATTAACCATGCTCAAACATTTGACCTCCACAACATCACTTCGTATTGTAATTGTCCTTTGTGGCAGGAAATGTGTCATTTTGGAAAACTTCATTGTTCAAGACAACTCAAATTACTTCAATGCCTAGTTATTTTAATTTCACCTTAGAGCTCTTGTCGTTACCTCAGAGGTGCATCCTCAAATTTTCATGGCACGAATCAACCTTGGTGCATGTGTATTTATACTAGATTTATGTGTGCCTTTTGGGATGCACTAACCTATTTTTAGGAGGAGTTAAATTGTATATGTTTTACAAGACAACTCCTCAAATGTTGCCGGTAAGTTTTATCATTTAGTTTCTTTTGAAACCAATGGGAATAATATTCAAGTCAATATTCCTTATATTTTTTTCTAATGAATATATAACTAGCAACATTGTTGGAAATGATGAACGAAAATACTGTGAACGAGACAATGGCCACCAACAACAAAAGCATGATTATCAAGTAAGGACAAAATAGCATAGGCATGTCTTTCATAGCTCTCATAAACACAGTTAATGATATAACAGGGGAAACATATTAGGCATCCATTAATATTCAATTATCATCACTGCACATACTATAATAAACTAACTTGTGGAAACAAATGGATCCTATTTAATGAGTGATTTTCTAGTTGGAACATGGATGTCTTGTAGAGAAGATATCAAAATATTCTAGTTGATCATGTCAACCATCTGAATTTGACCATGTCTGCCTTTGACCATGGTTGGCTCTTCCCTTGACATCAATGGTAACATCTCAACACAAAATTCATAAAGATTCTCTCCTTTGGTCTATTGGGAATTGGTAATGATATATATAACTTGGTATTCCTATTTCCTATTTGATTAGCCCTGCAAAGGGCATGGCCTTGAATGTATATAAAATGATATTGTTTTTCCAACAAAATGGCTATCAATTCTTGAATTATGAACTTATCTAATCAATTGAATCCTCCTTTCTCATGGAATACATAACTTATTGGATTCGTAAAGTAGGCATTTTAAATATGTTATTAATTTTCTTTTTTTTTGTTGTAAAGCAATTGTTGTTTTCTCTTTCAATTGAAGATGTCACCCTCATTCACACACTCTTCTCCCAAAATTTCATGGGTGAATGTTTCAATATGGAATATGGTTCCCAAAACCACAATTTTCTACATGGGGGGTCTTGACAGTGTCTCCAAATCTACTTGTAATATTTGGCTTGATTCAACTTGGTTTGAATTTTATCTTATCAGGTGGTTGGTGATAGGTGTCAATCATTATGTCCTTACCCAAGAGATAATTCTTTCATTCATTCACTGCTTTTATGGGAGCATAGAGTTCTTCGTCATATGTAAGGTAGTTCAACTTTTCATCAATAAAAAACACATGGTGATAAAATGCAGGACAAGTTCCTCATTGAATAAGAATTTCTCCCATGTCATACCCACATGTAGTAGATCAAATCTTGTTTTGTTGCTGCAAATTAGGCATGGGAAAATAGTGCTTCATTGTTTATTCTTTTTAAGTCATCAAAAGACATTTGTTTCTATTTGACCCAATGTAACTTATTTCCTTTGGTGGTTACAATGTGAAATGGGGCAAGTATTGCTAAAAATCAAGTTATGAATTTCCACAAATAGTGTGCTTTTACCATAAATATTTCACCTCTATTATGTTGGTTGGAGTGGACTATTTGTTGATGGGTTCGATCTATGTTGGGTCTATCTTTAATTCTCCTCCACCTATCACTTGTTTAAGGTAAAAAATTGACTAATTTTACCAAATTTACACATTAAATTTAGCCAACGATGATATTGCTCAATTGTTTTAAGTACTCACTTTAGAAATTATAGATGCTCTTATCAAGCATATTTGTCCCAATCAACTATTAGAAAATAATATATGAATAAATACAACATATCATTCATCGAGCACATAAAATTTGCAAGTGCATTACATAATCTTAAATGTAGGTCTTAACCCTATATAATTAGTTACTACAAACATATTTTTAAAAATAGAAAAGATGCAATGACAACCACACACATTAACACAGATTTTATCCTGAAACCATGAAACTCGAAAAACCAAAAATATTTTTTAATATATGTTCTTTTGTATAGTAGTACAATACAATATATAACTCATGGCTTTCATGGACTGCCAATCCATTTACATTGGAATTTTAGTTCCTTAACTGAAACTACAAAACCATGGGCAAAAACACCATGTGCCACAAAACCGCTTTTAGTAAAAAATGGTGTGTTGAAAACTGCCAAAACAGTCGCAAAATACTACCCTTCTTTTTTAGGGGGGAGGGCTCCATGTAGGGGGGGCTTCTAACTCCCCAGTGAACCTTGTAAAAAGGGGGTCTTCTATAGGTTTTAACTCCATACAGAAATTACCTGAATACGAATTCTAAAATATAGAAAATAAACAATGCGAGAGCATAACATATAAAACACATATACACAAAGATTTTACCCTGGATCCCAAAATCGGGACTACCAGATTGATTTTTCATTATTTCCCTTTCAATGTTATAATACATATATATACATGCCAAAGCATCCAATACCATGGACCGAAAACCATTGCGCCCAAAACCATGTGCAAAAACCATGCACAAAACCATAGGTAGGTTTTGCCCACCTAATATAGGATCCAACAAAAAAAAATCCCCGGGGCACTGCCCCGGACCCCATAAAAGGGGGATGACCACCCCCCTCAAACCCCCCCGCTATGTAATCGGCCCCAATATAACAAAACCCAACATCTTCAACCCCCTTGTGACACCCCACTATGCATCACACATTTTACAACACATGCAAAGAATATAACACATACCCAACACTAAAGGAATAAAAAATCATTCAAGTGTACCCTATTGTGTTTTAAATGTTGTATTTCAGGTGCTGCCTTCTTTTTCTCACACTGGTGATACCTTGATTTAGGGTCCAACTTTCTGAAGAGTTTTTTTCTCCATTGTAGGTAATTTAATAAATCATCAATACATGATAGTGGATAACAACTATTCATAATTATCTCATTCGTCTCTTAGTAGTGGATGCACATTCTCCAACTCCCATTCTTCTTAGGCACTATAATGATTGGTGACCCACAAGTTTAAAGCATTGGCCTTTGTGACTCCCTATTCCAAAATTTATTGTCATTGTTTCTTCACATCATCAACCTCCAATAAAGATTCTCAATACAATCCAATATTGAAAAATGGAGATTATGGCATGAATTGAATCTCGTGCTCAACTTACCTTTTGGGTGGAAATTCATTAGGCTCTTGAAAAACTTGTATGTAATGATTAATTCTTCTAGTTATTGTCTCTACTTTTTATCACAATGTCGTTTTGTAATGCTCTAACCTCAATATTTTCTTCTTCTTCATGATTTATCTCAAGAAGAACAACACAAGATTTTTTGCATTGATTATAATTCGTTTTGCATGTGCACTTATTGATAGTAGATTTGATTTTCTTTTATGTGCATCATCAAAAAAAATTATCCATATTTAACCAAGCAATATTATTTTTTTTCTTTGTTTGAAACATCTTTTATATAAGTACATCGACTTCCCAATATAACTTCATGCACATCAACATATGCAACTATTTCATCTATGAATATTTCATCAATTGCAAATCTAAACTTGTATTAGACTTTCCAAGGCATGCAATATAGTGTCCTAGCTTTACCTTAACTTGCTTGTAATCCATATTTGACTCTCCTTATCAACGTCATCTTAAAGCCTTTGGGAAACTAATTTTTCCCCCTTTTCACCTTACCTCATCCTCCTTGTAGCTAAGGGTCTAATTTGGTCAACTGAAGATACTAAAAGGAGGTGGTTGACAGGTCTTAAAATTGGAAGGAACGTTACACTATCTCATTTTCTTTTTTTTGGATGATGTGTTGTGTTTTTGTTTATATGGCTTTACCATTAGAGACATCTTGCATCTCTTTAATATGGCCACAAGGACAGAGGTGAATGTTCTAGAGTTAGTATTGTACACAACTTATTTGAGTGATGATCTCTTTTTTTATTTAAAGGCATTTTCTCTTTCTAGCATGATAGTTTTGTTGGATCTTTTAAATACCTAGGGTTTAACTTAAAACCAAATAGTTATGTCAAATTTAATTTTTTATGGTTTCCTGCAAAAATGGAAAAAAGACAATTACCTTTTGTATAATAAATAGATGTCAAAGAGTGGCATACTTATCGTAGTCAAATAAGTCTTAGAATAAATCCTTGTTTATTAACATACATTGGCATCCACCCCAAAAGGGGTTTTAGAAATTTTTTGTTTTATAATTAAATAAATGGGTGACACCTTTTTCTTCACATGAAAAAAACAATGATTTATTTTAATGAAAATAGAAACTAGTACATGTATCATAGTATCATAGATTGTTCAAATATACCTCTGCTACAGAGAGGAAACCATCACAGTCCAAGCAAATATCTCAAGAAAATCCTTATTTCCCTATTGCCAAAATGTATAATAGTTCTAAACAAAAATGCATTACCATCTATAGATAAAGACAATATATGGCCATTATCCCTATTATTCATCATAAATCTGAAAAAACATAGGCTATGGGAGATTAATAAAGCCTTCATCTCTAATTATTTTATCCTCAAAGAAATTGAACCTCAAAACAGCAACAACAACAGTTAACAAAATTACATGTGAACCGCTCCCTCCATGACAAGTTAATTTGTAATGTGTCATGTTGCAAATTCTGAGCCATGCCCCACAGCCTCAGAGACCACCTTGTCCAGCTCCATCAAAGTAACCAGCAAGAAATTACATGTGTGGGGGCATATTTCGAACAAGAAGATTCATGTTGGCTGGAATGCGCTCTTCTTGTGCGTTCATCCATGTCTCTATGTTATAGAAAATTTTGTGTACATTTATAGGAATGCCTTCAAAGATACAGTAGTTTTGTTCCCACCAAATCTCCCATAATAAGAAAAAAGAATTGATTTATGTTGATCCCTCCTTGTAACCCACAAACAAAGGCATTGTTCTACTGTGGGAAACTATCTTAATGGAATATGATTGTAAAATTTGTAACCATACCTGTAGTGTTGTCGTGCATTTGAGAAAGAAATGTAGTCCCTGTCTCATTTGACTCTCACCATAGTGGGCACCATCCTGGACCTTGGAACCCCATCTTGCACAGGTTCTCCCGAGTCAATTTCTTTTTTTTCCAAACCAACCAATTGAAGAAGATTATCGTCATAGGAACCTTCCATTTCCATACTTTCTAAAACCAACAAGGGTTAGTTAAAGAAAATTTTGTGCACATTGTTATCAGTTAGGGAAAACCATGGCTGCAGGGAAAAACCCTAAGGTAACCTCAAACCTATTTTAGGTTGAAAGCTAGCCCTTCAACCCGAAGAGGGATCTCTCCGTAAAACTCAACTACCCTATGGACATTGTAGTAGAAGGTTTTGTGCAATTGAGTTTAGGTGGCCAGATTTAGGTCTAGGAATAAATTGGTTGGGTTATCTTCAAAACCATTGGGCATGGAGTCTAGCTATTAAACAAATGAGATCACAACTCCAATGATTAGGTTGTAGAAAGCATGAAATTCATAAGTCATTTGATTGTTTGGGATATTTGGAAGAAAGAGGACTAAAGGAAAAAAAAAAGTTTATAGATGACTAGAATAATAAATATTAATGATTGATAATTTCAAGAGAGGAGCATCAACAAAATCCAATCTCATAAACTAACAGAGAAATACTGACAGGTAGAAGTAACACATGAATTTCCTACTAACTGCTCATTAAACACTGTGAATACATTCAAGGTTGCTCAAATATATTTAGACTACAAGTATTTTTCCAATAAAATCCAACCATGTTTCAATATTCATAAACTGTTTATATAGTGCTTACATATCAGTTTGAAAAATAATAGTCATCACATAATTCCAAAAACTGAGATATTTTAAATATGTTTCAAGTTCACGTATGCAAAAGATAACTTAAAAATATTATGTCTTTATTAGAATAACTATAGGAAAATATGTTTGTATTTAGGAAAAAATAAATATATGGTAAACTGCCTCCCTTGAAAGTAGAACAGATCCCTAAATTGTAGCTTAGCATCTCTGCTAGCATAACAGGTCCCTTTGCAACACTTCATCAAAACTGCTCCTTTGTTTTTCTCACTTTTCTTCAGTTTTGTTGGAACAAACACTGATAATGTAGATGTCAGTGTTTTTGGTTTTTTGTCCATAGTTTTCGCTGACAACCAGGAGGTCATCCTTTCCATCTGTTTAGATATTGCTGACAACATAGATGTCATCGTTTCTCGCTTGCCCCAAAATTGTTGACAGGCAGACTGTCAGCCCTTTTTCCTGCATCGTTTTCTTATCAATCGATATGCATAGTTTTTAGTTTCAAAATAAATGACAGTGGCCCTGTCAAGCTACTAAAAAATGCTGACAACAATATTGCTAGCTCTCCCGACTATTCTGTCATGTACAAAAACTATCAAGCCAACTATCAATGGTAAGATGAAAATTGTGTTTTCATTGGATAGGTAGGAAAAATATGAATCTTAATACCTTGGCATACTAGATGAGGGTACTAGAAGCTTCCAGCAACACATCTACCTTATCCAACCTCTGCTTCTTACTCTGCCTAGTCTCCAAGGGTCTTATTTTCATAGTTGCTTTGTTTCAGCTCTTCCTAAAGTCTGTAGGATTTTTATTTTTGTTAATGACTAGGTCCTTCAGGGGCATATTATCAACATTGATTACCTCTTTGGACAACTCCTAGTTTCTTTTAAGTTTAACCTTATATCTCAGTTTGTTAGTTGATCTGGTATGTCTATTTCCCTACTTGAATACACTAGGTGAAGGCCCCTCTTCTTTGTTTTCTGCCTCTGGTTTCCTGCCCTTCAAGTCCTCTAGTTCTTTATATTTAGGATTTTTTGTTTCAACTATGTTTGTAGGGGAAACTTTTGAGTGTATGGCTGAGGTATGGGAAGACTCAATACCAATTGATAGGTTCTCCAAGTATGTAGGCTTTGATTTGTGAAGTCATGCGCTCTTCCTTTGATACACCTAAGGAATCTTCGGACCAGATGAGGTAGATGGGATCCCAAGGGTTTCATGACTGGTAGGGTTTTCAACAGGAGCTTGGCCTCTTGTTTTCTTCACCTTTCTGGCAGTCTGTGGTATGCCTCTTTTCCTCCTGATGGGTTGAGGTTAAAAACTTCCCCAGAAAAGGAAATGATTCCATGTTCTCCCTAATCTGGTTAATTGGTTCTCTATCATAAATTTAATTAATTCCTTATGGTATATGAAAAGATATGAAGGATTATTTTGGGCTCTGTATCTAGTAGCCATATGTCTCAGGCTCTCTAACTGGTAAAAGCATAGATTAATTCAGATATGCTCAATTATATGAGCCAGGAAATAGAAATGATACAAATTAACTATATTATACCAACCTTCACAGGTAAAGTATTGTTGACAGAGGCGTAGGGGAACATACCACTGGTCCTGTAGCCATTCCTTTCAAACTCCTGACCTCCAAATCTACCCTCTGTGTTCTTCTTTGAACAACGGAATGTTGATTCTTTCCAAAATGTGGCTGTGAAAAACCATTTCACCATTGATCGGCAAGGTCATGGCCTCAACGATTATGTGCTCTGTGACTTTGAATAACAGACCTCACACCTCTATACGGTTACCATCAAACCCTTGCACGAAGGACTAAGCCACCAAGTCATGGTAGTTAGAACACCAGTAGAAGAATATTCTTTACCCTACCTACTGAAACAAATGTAGAATATCCTAGTAGGTTTCCAACAAATTTGGCCTGGTGGGCTCAGTTTTGTCTATCCTACCCCTTTTCCTATTCTGGCGTATGATATCCACAACATTTGATCCTGAAATCCTGCAACAAAAATATCCCTCAATTCAAAGTGTGAAAAACCGGATTAGTCACCAACTAACTGCTTACAGGACGGAATGAGGTACCTTGACATAATGGTCGAGGTAAACATAAGGTAAGTGGGAGATCAAATCATTTTTTGGTCATGATTATGAATAATATTCGTATCATATGAAAAAACGTGATGCATGACCTTTTATTGATTACGATGGATAAAACATGATTTAACCTTGTACTTTACCCTTTCGAAAACAATGTTAACACATTCCAAAAACATTATTGGCGTTGACGTGGTCAGCATAGTCACCATTTTTAAATTCGAAATTTCATTTTGGCACTAACAATTGGCTTGTTAGCCCAAACGAAAACTGGTGCTACCCCCGTTGTCATCGATTTCTATACAAGATCATTATCGAATTTCCAAAAAATGCTGACAGCCCCACTATCAAGAAATTTTCCCTATTTATTACAATTTTAAATGCTGACACTGCAACTATCAGCATTTTCCAAAAAAAAAAAAAATACGAAATTTTTATTGTGATAACCACTGGCTCCACGGGGATGTTGTCAATCAATGATGGCAGCAAGAACCCCCCATAGACCAGTTGCCTCATCCATTACAAAATTTGGCTAAAAGAAAAACTGACTAAGAAATATAACTTCATCTTTTTAAGAGATGATTTTACAAACTCTGAACTTGAAAGTAGAAAATACAATTGTTTCTAGAAAACTTCTTATTTTTCTGATGAATATCAGCAGAACCTTAGGGCCTTTTCTTTAGGCTTCAATTCCTTTAGAAAATTCATCCACACCTGCAAGATACTTTTCAAAATATATGGATATGTACAATGAAACTTGAAAATCATCATGTGTTTAAGAAATATAATGCTTCAGGAAACGTCCATTGATTGGACCTCCTGGTAAAGATTCTCCATGTGGACCTTCTAAGATGAAACTTTTTTTCCCCGAAAAGCTACAATTCTGTATGGCCCTTTCCAAATGTTCTCAAACTTCTCGTGTTTAACTTTATCCTCAATGGAGGCATCCCATTTTAGAACCAGGTCTTGGCATTTGAAGTCATCCTCTTTGGTTTTTCTATGAAAAACATTTTTGATTTGATCTTGTATTTCCTGAGATTTTTCATACACCCTTTCTCTGGTTTCCTGCACTTCAATTAGTTGATTTATCCTTCTCTGTAACTGATTTGGTTCTTCTCCCAACTCTTGCAAATATTTCATAACATTCATTCCAATTGAAACAGGAAATAATGTGTCAACACCATATACCAACTAGAAAGGAGAAGTATTGATTGACCTTTTAGTGCTAACTCTATCCGCCCATAAGGCAAATTTAAGCTTTGTGTGCCAAGCCTTTTTTTATCTTCTAACAGTTTTTTAATAATTCTGACTAAACTCTTATTGGAGGATTCTGCAAGTCCATTACCTTGAGGGTAATAGGCTATGGAATGGTTGAGTATGATATGGTAGTTTTCACAAAATTTTACTAATTTCTTAGACTTGAAACACTATGCATTATCGGTAATTATCCTCTTTGGGCAACCAAACCTAGAAAGAATATTTTCTAAGAATTGAATAACCACAATATTAGTAGCTTTCCTGCTTGGAAGTGCCTCAATCCATTTTGTAAAGTAATTTGTCCCTGTCAAGATCCATCGATGTTGTGCTAATGATTCAGATGAATTTCACCTATAAATTCAAGGCCCCGTTGCTGGAAAGGTGCCTCTACAGAGATAGGTTTCAAAGGTAAAAACATTAGTTTTGACTTACCCTCAAACAACTGACATTGTGACAAGCTTCTACTTCTTTTCTAACATAAAAAATAGAGTATTCCAGTAAAAACCAGCTCTCAAAATTTTATTTGTTGTGGCCTTCTAGTAATGATGCCCCCCACATTCTCCTTCATGAAACTATTTAATCATTTTCTTAGCTTCTTCTTCTAGCAGTCCGTTCAACAAAATACCATGAGGATATTTCCAAAATAGATAACCATTCAAAATACAATACTTAACGTATTTCAGTCTCAAAAATCTATCCCGTGTCTTATCTATTCCTAGTGGTACTTGTAAATTTTGCAAAATGTAAACAACATCAACATACCATGGACATTGTTTAAAATAATCTTCAGCTTCAACCACTGATTCTTCATCTGGAAGATATGATAATTCAAAAACAAAATTTATACCAACAACATCAATATTTGACTCAGTCATTAGTCTGGCTAGACCTTGTCCTTTAATCAACTTGGTAGGTTTGATTTCCATGTCGTACTCCAAAATTTTAGCAATCCACATCCCTCTTCTTCCATCATTGTTTGGTTGTACTAAAATACTCTTTATTGCAACATCTGGTACATACGCAATCACATGAGAATGCAAAATAAACACTCTAAAATCTTTTAGTTCTTTGATCAATGCATATGCTTGTTTGTCTAGAATATTTTACTTTAGTTCAACATCCCTCAATGCCTTGCTGAAAAAGGAGATGGGTTGTTCTTGTCCTGCATCATTCTTTTGAAGAAACACACTAGAGATAGTGTGTTCGTAAGCAAAAGAAAAATCATGAAATCTTTTGAAAAATCTGGACTAATGAGTAGAGGTGCTTGGCATGAGGCTCTCTTGATATCATTAAAATAAGTATTCGCTTGTTCATTCCACTTAATTTCACTCCCTTTCTTAACCATTCATGTTATTACTTTTAAGATTTCTGCAAAATTCAGAATAAAATGCCGCAAAAAGTTTACTTTACCTAAGAAAGATTGCACTTCCTTTTTACTTCTTGGTTGTCCAATTTTTTGAATTTTTGTCACCCTATTGGGGTCTATCTTGATGTCGTCCTTTGATACTATATGTCCCAACAACTTTCCCTCTCTCATGGAAAAATCTGATTTTTCGGATTAAGAGAAACTCTGAATTTCTTGCACTTGCTAAAAATTGTTCTAAGATGTTTCATATGGGCATATTCGGACTTTGAGAAGACAGTAATATCATCTAGATAAATCACCACAAATTTATCTTTTTCGTCAACAAAGGTGATGTCCATTGCGCGCTGAAAAGTGGCTCCTGCGTTCATGAGTCTGAATGGCATCTTAGAATACATGAATGTACCCCATGGTGTGGTGAAGGCAACCTTCTCGTGATCTTTTGGGTCAACCAGGATCTGATTGTATCCTGAAAACCCATCCAACATGGAAATATTTTCTAAACCAACCACCTTCTAGAGAATGTGATCTATTTTCGGTAAAGGATAATTATCCTTCATTGAGACTTTATTTAAATTTTTGAAGTCCACATTCAGGCGAATTTCCCCACTTTTTTTTATTATTGGCACCAGGTTTGGTACCCAATTGGAAAATATGAGTGGAATGATCATTTTGGCAGCCAATAATCTTTTTACTTCTTTCCCAATCAGTGGTAGTAGTTTCAGATTGATCCTTCTTAAATTCTATTTGAATGGTTTCTCATCTTCCATAAGTGGTATAGTATGTTTGATAATGGGCTGATCATAAAGTTTTAAATCTTCGTACCTCCAGGTGAATATATCAGCGAAGTCCTTCAATAATTATGCATATTGTGTTTTCTACTATTTCTTCAAAGTGCTGGAAACTTTTACAACTTTTGGGTCACTTTTGGTTCCCAAATTGTAATCCTCCATCTCCCCCTCAATTAGAAGAATTCTTGGCTTCACTTCTACATCATTAGAATCAAATAATATTTCTAAAGGTACTAAGCCTCTAGGAATCAAATTATTACTAAGTTGAATAATTTCCTTTCTTGCTACAACATTCAAATAGACTGTTGTTTCAAAATTTTCATTTGCAATTTGGTCTTCATGTTTTTCTATTGGGGTGCTGAGAAATTCATTCGTTCTCTCCAGGAACCTTCAGATCTGTTGATCATATTCAAAAACCTGCCAATGCTTTGTATTATCTGCAATTGAAGGTCGGTGTCTAACATTTCTCTCATACTTTTCAATTGAATACAACGAGACTCTAAATGTAATGGCAGCTTTCACTAAGGCATCTGCAATTCCATTCTTCTCTCTTGGTATCAATGAAATTTCATGTTCATAAAATAATTTAGAAAAAAAAACCCAAATCTCATTTTTGTAAGCTCTCATCCTTGGATGCTTAGTTTGATAGACAAATTTAACTTGGTTCACAACCAACTCTGAATCTCCAAAAATGTGAACTTTTATGCCTTTTTTTCTTGTAATAGATTTAATCTAATAACTAGAGCTTCATACTCTGCTATGTTATTTGTACAATCAAACTGCAGTCTAAAATAATGAAATTGACTTATACAATTTGGTGGAAAAATCCACACTCCTACTCCTGAACCCTTCTCACAAGTGGATCCATTAAAGTATAATTTCCAGACATCCCTTGAAGAAATTTGAACTTGTTCTTGTTGAATATCAGTTTCATTTGTTGCTGACGTTTCACCCTCAAAACAACCATCATTGAAGAAGATTTGTGACCCCAGCTCTATGTCTACTACATATATTGGATGATTATCCGGCTATGTTCTATTGCTCACCATATAATCCATTTGAACTTCTCGGTAAAGTCTTTTCCTTTCACCAAACAATGGTAAATAAGCATAAGACATGTCCATCTATAAAGTTCCTCCCAATCTTGTTGCCCAAGATCAGGATAAGAACATGCCAAATCTAGTAGGAATGTTTGCTACTACTATATCCATAAAAACACTTTTAGCGGGAATCTTAGCTAAGATGACAACTAAATCTTTAATCATCCCTAAGCATTTTACCTTTCTGGAATCAAAGGAGAAATAAACTTTATAGGGTCTAGTAATTTGAAGTCCTAGATGGTCGATGACTGATTTGGGCGTGAGATTATGTGAGGCTCTAGAGTCTAACATTGCATTATGAATAATCATATCATGCACATTTAGAATTACATAAAAAGGGGGCACGTCATCGTTTGCACTTGTGACGTGTGTGCCAAATACAAATTTGGGAGAATCATCATCTAAGTTCAAAGGATCTTGTGAAATTATGTTGACTTGATCAATTTCTGGATATTTAATCATAGTAGAAATTATTTTCCTATATTGCTCATTTCTTAAAAGTTTAGCAAAAGGAATGGACACTTTCAACTTACTGATTTCAGACTCCAGATTAAAAGTTGACTGTAATTTTTCTGCATCTTTGGTATCCTTCCTTGGTTCTTTTGGATTTTCCTTCTTTGGCTCCTCTGGCTTCTTTAGTATCTCTTTCCTAGGCTCAACTTGTTGTTCAGTTGTTGTCTTTTGCGGCGAAGCTTTGATAGGAACATTCTGATTTCTTAGATTGTATTGTCTTTGAATATCTGCACCCCTTATTTTACCCCTGCTGATAAACAGTTGAATCACAAATATGAATGTTGTATTTTTCTCTCGAGCATCCAGCAGAATGGTCATGTTCTTCTTTGGTGGCAAAAACTTGGGTCTCTTTGTCATTGAAGCACCCAATCTGATGGTCTTCTTCTTCATTAGTATCCTCATCTACAAATGATTCTGGAAAAGGAGGTCAAGTCAAACAAAGTGCTATTGTTCTTCAGGATCTTTCTGCTCTCTGGGACAATTTTGAGCGGCTTGGGGTCTCCTGAAATTTAGATTTCTGACTTGAGGTTGATTCTCACCTTAGGGGGGGTCAACTTATCCACCAGTTTCTCCATACTTTTCAGCATTACATCAAATTTCAAGTTAAGGGATGAAGATGACTCTTCTTTCAACCTTCATATTTTCCTTCTTTGCCAATAAATTTGCCTCCACTCCAATTTCATTACTCTACATTTTCTCCAAAGTAGTAGGATTTATTTCACAAAGTTGATAAGTCAACTCGGCATCAAAGCAGTCAGGTTAGTGTAACAAAGCTAAACCAGGAGGGGTTTTTCTTTCAGTCAGAATAGAATTAGAAGTCTTATTAAATCTGACTGTGAATTCTTGTATAGATTCTCCTGGGTTTCTTTTGAGTACATTATACTCGGCTAAAGTCTATAATGGGTTTTTCTTCACCTCCCATATGGAAAAAAACAACTATTCAAACTGCTGGAAGTTATTAATATTGGTTTCAAGTAAAGATCTGAACCATTTCTTTACCTCACCAAACAGAATCTATGCAAAAATATTCAATTTTACATCCTCATGGTCAACTTCTTTTAGATCTATGAAATCATTGAGTTTGCCTAGATGTTGTTGAGCGGTATAATATCCAATTCCATCAAATTGAATAAGACGTTTTCCATAATTCTATGGGAGATTATGGACCTGTGCTAGAATATTCAAAGGTGCATTTTGGGCATCCATAGGCCTACGATGCGAACTTGTATTAACGGTAGGAGTAAAGACAACAGAAGTTACAGGTACTGAGATTTTTGGAATGGAAGTTGATGAAATAGCATTTTGAAAACCTCTAGAGGACAATTGAGTAGTTGGGGTAAAAAAATATGAGATGAAATAAGGATAAGTTAGAGATTTAAAAACAGCTTGAAGTTCCTTGACTTTTTGTTCCAATTTCTGAAAGTGAGCCCAAATCTCAAAATCTTGGGGTAAAAGTTCTAGTTCCAGGATACAAGGCCCAGGGGTAAAGGTCTTAAGATCTGTTGGATCTAAAAAAGTTTCTGACAAATTACTCTCAAACTTAGATCTGAGTAAGTTACTGTCAAGTCTAATATCTAGCACTAAGCCTTCAAAAGTTTCAAGTTTTACGGGTAGAGAGAAAGATCTTTCTAAATCAACCATATCAATTTCCTTGAGAGTCTTTTTCCTGAACAGCTTTTCTAGGTTTGATAAAATCTGAGGTGGATTTGGATCCAGGTTCCTCCAAGTATGAATGCCTGTATGAGCCAAAACTCCGTCAGTAACAACCCTTCATATCATAGTGTGGAGTCGCCAAAGCAAACACCTTGCAGCCAAGATAAAATACAAATCTTTGTTTTCCCTAAGAGATCTGATTATCAACAATAAAATCGTTACGGGAAAAATATGTTTTTTGTTCCCCGACAATGATGCCAAAATTTTATCACTTAGGGAAAACCCTGGCTACAGGGAAAAAACCTAAGGTAAACTCAAACCTCTTTTAGGTTGAAAGTTGGCCCTTCAACCCACAGAGGGATCCCTCTGTAAAACTCAACTACCCTTTGGTCACTATAATCGAAGGTTTTGTGCAATTGAGTTCAGGTGGCCAGATTTAAGTCTAGGGACAAATTGGTTGGGTGATATTCAAAACCATTGGGCATGGATTCCATCTATTAAACAAATGAGGTCACAACTCGAATGAGCAGGTTGTACAAATCATGAAAGTCACAATTCCTTTGACTGTTTGGGAGATTTGAAAGAAGGAGGACTGAAGGAAAACAAAGTTTATATATGACTGAATAAAAAATATTAATGATTGATAATTTAAAGAGAGGAGCACCAAAGAAATCCAATCTCATAAACTAACATTCTCAGACATTGAAGAAAACAATTATATAATAGAGAAACACTAACAGGGAGAAGTAACACATGAATTTCCTACTAACTATTCCTTAAACACTGTGAATATATTTAGACTACAAGTGTTTTTTCAATAAAATTCAACCCTGTTTCAATATTCATAAATTATATATAAAGTGCTTATATAACAATTTGCAAAAGAATAGTCATCACATAATTACAAAAACTGAGATATTTTAAATATCTTTCAAGTTCATGTATGCAAAAGATAACTTAAAAATATTTTGTCTTTCCTAGAATAACTATAGGAAAATATGCTTGTATTTAGGCAAACAAAAATAGATGGTCCACTACCTCCCTTGAATGTAGAACATGTCGCTAAATTGTAGCTTAGCATCTATGCTAGCATAACAAGTCTCTCTGCAACACTTCAGCAAAATTGCTCCTTTATTTTTCTGCATTTCTGGTTTTTTGTCCAAAGTTTTTGCTGACAACTGGGAGGTCAGCCTTTGCATCTATTTATATATTGTTGGCAATGAAGATGTCAACATTTCTCATGTGCCCCAAAATTGTTAACAGACAGACTATTGGCCCTTTTTCCTACATCGTTTTCTTATCAATTGATATGCATGATTTTTAGTTTCAAAATAGCTGACAGTGGCCCTATCAAGCTTATCAAAAATGGTGACAACAATATTGCTAGCTCTCCCGAATATTATGCTGTGTATAAAAACTATCAACTCGACTATCAATGATAAGGTGAAAACTGTGTTTTCATTGGATAGGTAGGTAAAATCTAAATCTTAATACCCTGGAATTCTAGATGAGGGTACTAGCATGTTCCAACAACACATCCACCTTATCCAACCTCTGCTTCTTACTCTGCTTGATCTCCATGGGTCTTATTTTCATAGTTTATTTGTTTCAGCTCTTCCTAGAGGTTTGTAGGCTTCTTCTTTCTGATAATGACTAGGTCCTTTTGCGACATATTATCAACATCGATTACCTCTTTGGCCAACTCTGGGTTGCTTTTGAGTTTAATATATATCTTAGTTTGTTAGTTGGTCTAGTATGTATGGTGCCCTAATTGAATACACTAGGTGAAGGCCCCTCTTCTTTGTTTTCTGCCTCTGGTTTCTTACCCTTCAAGTCCTTTGGTTCTTTATCTTTAGGATTTTTTTTTTCAACTGTGTATGCAAGGGAAACTTCTGAGGGTATGGCCGAAGTATGGGAAGGATAAATACCAACTACTAGGTTCTCCAGGGATGTAGGCTCTACTTTGTGAAGTCAAGCACTCTTCCTCTGATACACGTGAGGAATATTTGGGCCATATGAGGTAAATGGGATCCCAAGGGTTTCATGACTGATAGGGTTTTCAACGGGAGCATGACCTCTTGTTTT
Organism: Pinus tabuliformis; assembly: GCA_031772625.1. NCBI lineage: Eukaryota > Viridiplantae > Streptophyta > Pinopsida > Pinales > Pinaceae > Pinus > Pinus tabuliformis. The sequence continues at coordinate 496,124,849 of CM062810.1, read as the reverse complement.
CTTCACCTTTTTGGAAATCCATGGTCTGCCTCTTTTCCTCTTGATGGGTTGAGGTTGAAAGCCTCCCTAGAAAAGGAAATGATTCCATGTTCTCCCTAATTTGGCTAACTGGTTCTCTATTAGAAATTTAATTAATGCCTTGTGGTATATGAAATGGGATGAAGGATTATTTCGGGCTTTGTATCTAGCAACCATATGTCTCAGGCTCTCTAACATGTAAAATCACAGACTAATTCTAATATGTTTGCCTAGATGAGACAGAAAATAGAAATTATACAAATTAAATCTATCATACCGACCTTCACAGGTAAAGTATTGCTAACAAAGGCATAGGGGAACATACCACTGGTCCTGTAGCCATTCCTTTCAAACTCCCGACCTCCAACTCTGGCCTCTTTGTTCTTCTTTTAAGAATAAGGGAACATTGATTCCTGCCAAAACGTGGTTGTGAAAAACCCTTTCACCATCCATCGGCAAGGCCATGGGCTCAACGATGGTGTGCTCTATGACTTCGAAAAACATACCTCCCACCTCTACATGGTGCCCATCGAACCCTTGCATGAAAGACTGAAACACCAAGTTGTGGTAGTCAGAACACTGGGAGAAAAATCTGCTCCACCCTGCTTGCTGAAACAAACGGAGAATATCTGGATAGATGTCCAACAAATCCAACCTTGTGGGATCAGTTCAATGTAGCCTACCCCTTTCCATTTTGGCATATGTTACCTCTGGGATTTGATCCTTAAATCCTACAACGAAAATATCCCTCAATACCAAGTGTGAAAAACATGCTTGGATTAATCACCAACTAACTACTTATAGGACAGAATGAGGTGGCTTGACATAATCGTCGAGGTAAACACAAGGTAAGTGGGAGATCAAATCATTTTTCTGGTTATGATTACAAATAATATTCGCATCATATGACAAAACAAATTGCATGACCTTTTACAAATTACAGCGGATAAAACATGATTTAACCCTGTTCTTTACCCTTTTGAAAACAATGGAGACACGTTCCAACAACATTGCTGACGATGACATGATCATCACAGTCACCATTTTTTAATTTCAAATTTCATTTTGGAACTAACAATTGGCCTGTCAGCCCAAAAGAAAACTGGTACTACCCACGCTGTCAGTGATTTCTATACAAGACCATTATTGGATTTCCAAAAAATGGTGACAACCCTACTATCAAGAAATTCTCCCTGTTTATTACAATTTCAAATATTGACACTGCAATTGTCAGCGTTTTCCAAAAAAATTAAAATTTTGGAATGTTTATTGTGATAACACACATAATATACATGTAAATGTCCGCAGCCACAACAACTCCCTGATGTAGTTTCCCAGCCCAAGTGAGAGAGTCCTCCTTCTCGGCTCTGCAAAGACCCACCTGTCGTAGATCCTGAACAAATCGATTCCTATTTCCACTGCTTCTTTCCAAATAGGATATTGTCTGTTCCATAGTCAAATGACCTACTCCAAGAAAAAGTAACCCCTGGCATGGAGAGCCTCAATGGTGTCCTCTGGAAGATGAGAAGGTGACACCTATTACTCAATCCAAATCATAATTACTTAATTTATTTAATGCACAATGGTTACACGGTTTTACACTTCATGCTTGTTATTCAAAACATTGCAATGATAACAGTTGTTAATGTTTACTCCATAAATTGCCGACTAAGCTATCCATCATGGTAAATTAACTTGGGAGTAAATGCATATTTTCTTTTGGTAATAAATTTGGCAAAGTTTTGTTATTGCAATGTGAATAATATCATTGTAAAAAGTCTTCCTAATTTCTATCTTAACTTACAACTAAAAAATTCAATAAACTTTTATGTTGAGCCAAATATTCAAAATTTATGTATTAATCCCAACATTTTTGTATTAGAAAAAACTTTAACCTCCATAATTCAATCATACAAGATTTGTAAGCTCTGGTTTGATGCAGAGATGAGTAGAGTCCCATCACCAACTCCAATCTCTGGAGTTTTGGTGTTTGGAATCGATTTGCAAGTAAAAGACTCATGTGGTCTTTGTTGATTTTATGGGATGCCCCTTTCTATAATAGACCCTACTTTCATTGAAGCAAGTGATCAAAATTGATATTTTCATTTCCCATCCAAAGGGGCAACTCCTTCCAAAAGTATATAATTCAATATTTTGATTCAAAAAATTATATAAAAATCAATTATTTAAAATTACTTAATGAAATTATTTAAAAACTAATTATTTGGAAATACCTAATTCTAAAAATCGAATTATTTGAAAATTATCCAATTGAAAAAATGGAAATATGTCCAAAAATAAATCTAATTATTTGGAAATTTGAATTTATCTAATTTTAAAAATTGAAATTTTCTTTATTTCAAAAATCAAAATAAATGAAATTGAGTTGTTACACCTTAATTAAAAATTTGAATGATTTTATACTAATAAGGTAATAGGATGGATTTGTCTTTCTAAATATCACATGATTCACATCCATCAATAAATTAAAATGGTAATAAGTTATTAACATGGATTTTTTAATAAGTATCACATATTCACATTCACATTGATATTCACATATTCATTGGAATGGTAATAAGTTATTAGTTAATAAAGTGAATTTTTTATATAAGTATTGTTGGAAATAATTATTGACTTCATCAATAGACATGGTCAAGAAATAATCCATTAATAGTTAGCGGTTTGATATAGTCAATTTAGTGGTTTGACAAAGTCGATTGACATGGTCATAGAGTTGTTAGATCTTGACATAGTCAAGATACGATATTCTCTCTATATATCTACGATGTAATAGAGAGAAGTATGAGTGGAAAGGAATATCATGAGTTGTCGTGTAGTGTGTGTCATGTCTCCAGATTATGTTTTTGAGTAATAGTGAAGAGTTTTCAAGCTCCACATGTTTTCATCTCTAGATTTTTAGATCTACGTGTAATCTAGCGCCTTTGTAAAAATGTTGTCAAGTATCATAAATTCACATGCATAAGTCTATGTAACACATGAATGATGAAACTATCCAAAAGATATATTTGTAGAGAGAGTAGAAAAAATCTAATTTGCAGAGCCCCTTTCAACCATGGAAGTTATTGCTTCTTAATGTTTTGATTCGTTGGAAAATGGTATTGTGTATAGAATAATTTTCTAAATATTTTTCTTATGATAATGATAAATTGATAATTACAGTATGAGATTTTCATGTATGGATTTCATGACATAACCTTGGTTGACATTGGAAATCATATTTATTTGCAGATTTAAGAAAGTATCTGAAATTGAGAGAGCTGAAAAAGAGTTTGATCATTTTCTTTAGAGACTTTTCATCATTTTTTCTGTAGAAAGTTGGGATTTCCATGATCAGATATTGATTGGAATTTGTTGGCAAGGTATGTTACATTCACGTCCATAAATATATTCTCATGGTTATGGAGTTATCTATTAACTCAATCATTTCTTCTATAGTTTTGAGATTATTAAAACAACCCATGCCTTCTTAACTAATATATACAATTCAATAAATTTCATAACTAGGTTTCTTTCAATTAATCATATCTAAATGAAATTTAAATATTAGAGACACACACAAGAGTTTGGATATGACTTGAACTAAAATTGAATGCTTTTGAGTAAAAAGAGCTATTGAATGTAGATGATGCAATGGATTCATTATTTTGCCTAGATTTGATATGCATCCAAATTATAGGATTCTTCATTGGCTTCATAAATTTTACCTTCCACCACTCAAATAAAGTTGAAATCATTTTTAATGATGCTTCTAATTTTACTAGTTGTTTCGTTTCATCATAATAATTGGTTATTGTTTTTGTTTTCATATTTATATTTTTAATTATTTTAATTGATTGAATATGTATTTATTCTAGGAAAATGACTCCCATTTTTCACCCTAAAGAAGATAAATAAAAATTATCACTTATAGGTACATTTGGAATCAACCAACATTCTAATCATCCATGTTCTTTCCAAAATGATTTTGATGCCCATCCACTTGAAGACCATGACCCAAATAGCATTGAGATTCCTGAATATGAGCAAGCATCAAATAAACATAAAAGAACATTCAAATCAAAATAGAAGACAAGATTTCCATGGGCTTATGCTATAAAAGATTATAATGGGTTGAAAATAAAAAAATTCTCTTTGTTTTTTAAATATAAAACAAAAGAAACTCCATTTGTTAAAGATGGAAGCATCACTCATCAAGTTGATGGTCTAAATGCCCGTGATAAGTCATAGGCTAATAAATTGTCTCTACAACTTTTGGAGGGAAAACCCAAACGAAGTAATCTTCTAACTACAAAACATGTACATATAATGGTAGATGTTGAAAAGGAGAGAATTAAATTAGCAATTGAAATTATGTACTTTATTTCCATACATGACTTACCATTAGAAGTGTGTAAGTCAATTTCTGACTTCAGTAGGTATAAATGCACTCTAAATATGCATTTAACAAATGAATACTTGGCATATACAAATACAACATTTGGAAAAGAGTTTTACAAGCTGCCAAATAGGTAAATTTGCAAAGGTTAAAAGGTGAGATTCGTCACAATCCATTCTACTTAATTTTACTTGATGGAAGTACAAAAAGAACTATGGAGCAACATTTGATTATTTATATTACATATTTGAAAAATAAAGGAAGAAGGCAATGTGTGACAAGATTCATACGCTTCAAATTAAGGATGGAACAACTTAGTCTATGTATGATGCAATAACAACTCTTTTAGCAGAGATGGATCTATCCTTGATGAAATTAGTTGGATTTGGATCTAATGGGGCTTCTACCATTAGGGTTATATGTGAAAGTTTATTAACTAAATTACGTTGACATGCTCCTCATTTATTAGATATATATTGCATAGCTCATCGAGAAGAATTAACAACAAATGATGCTTCATATCATTTTCTAGAGTTGCAATTTATTGATAAATTCTCAAATAGAGTTTATTCTTAGCTTGGAAAATCTGCCAAAATACATGGAGAACTAAAATAACTGGTTGAAATATTTCAAATCACCAGTTATAGGTGTTGTGAATTCACCAAATTAGGTGGTTGTTTAAAGGAATGGTCATGGGAAGACTTGTTAAACCCATGTCTTCTTTGTTAAAAGATTGGGAGTTAGGAGAGAAAATAATGTATGACTTAGCAATAATATTTCAAGTACATTTTTTAATACATGTACTTATTGAGTTAAATAAGTTGAATCAAAAGTTCAGAGTATCAAGTGGATATTACTTCTATTGGAATAACTTTGGATATTACAATTAACACGTTTCATAAGTGGTTTTTAAGAGACATATTTGGAGCTGATACAATGCACACATCATGCTTTTTGAAGAAAGCACAGAAAGGAACTCTTGAATTTTCAGAGAGTGCAAGTATGCTACATGCACATCCATTGAGGTTTGTGAGTTGTACTAATATACATAGATCAAGGACACTAGATGATTGTGTTCTTTTGGGCAAGAGATTTGTAATGAAGGTGATTGACTCTTTAAATATGAGGTTCATAGATTTGTCAATATTTAATGTTGCTAGCTTGATTTAGTCCTTATCATTATTATGAGGAGATAAATGATAGAGATGTTCAAACAAGAAGATGGTTAACATATTTATGTGAAAAATCCAGTGTTGGAGATTCATCTATTGTAGATGCTCCTAGATGTTTGGGTGAGATGGATGGGTTTGTTTGTATTATTTATAAATCATTCCCAAAAAAAATGCATGCATGGAGCCTGGGATTTATGTGGAAATGAAACTGAATAGTTTGAAAGTTTTATATGTGTAATATGACTATGGAAAACTATTATTGTTATTCCAACTACTACAAAAATATGTGAAACAAAAAAAAATCAAAACTAAATAGGATAAAAAGTGATGATAGATCGAGAATTTCTTTAGACACATTATATGTGTTAATGTTTCTCTCTCTGAGTGCACCTCATGCACTAAATAAGGTAGAATGGAATGTCATTTATGATGTATGGAAACTAATGAAAGCTCAAAAGCCACTTCCATTGGGCAAATAACTTCATCTCATCCATGATGTAAATTTTAATGATTTGAAAATTGTAAATTGAATTAAAACAAACTGATTTAATATTATTTTTTGAATTGTATTAATTTATATAAAATTATAATTTTATAAATAATTATTAAATTTTATTAAAAATACATTTCAACATGAAAGAGCTCAGTGAATATATGCCCTTAAAAAAAAATAAGATAATCCCTTCAAATTTAATTACTACAAACCACCGATGATGATTACTCCGTTGGACCATTACTGAATCCACCTTTCTATTCACATTTTGAATAGAAAGGTTTGAATGAGTTTCACTAAATCGAAAAGCTTGTGTATCCACCTTTCCAATCTAAATCAGTTTCAAGATACCCAAAAATAACATCCATCCTGGAGGAAGAGGGAGGAGAGCAATTTCAGATCGATCGAGGTTCAATTCCTTCAAAGAGATGGCAGCGGAGAAGCCCAAGACAGATAGTGTGTGGAATACAGTGAAGCCATTTATCAATGGAGAATCCTCTGGTATTCTCTCCATGTGAGTAATCTAGTCCGTGGACATGATCAAGGTGCATATTTAGTTGGGTTATCGGTATTGTTGCTTTCAAAAAATCCAAGTTTGGTTTGTCGCACTTATCAAATGGCATAAACAGTGTGTGTCAACCTATACAAACAATTTCGAGCTTTGTGTAAAGAACTAATGCCTAAAGGGAAACTTAGTGGTGATGCCCAATTTTTCACCACAAGTACCAAGGAGAAAAAATTCTTCATGAGATGTAGACCTGTCGGTTGCAAACATGTTCACATGAGAGGAAAAAAATACCTTACAATAAGGAAATGTACAACACTTGATCAACAAGAAATTCCATGACCCCGAAGTCCATAGGGTTTGTAGAGTTTGTCACTCACCGTCAATGAAGGGCCCGACGGGGTTGTGTAGATCCATAGGTGAAACCTTGGAGATATTTGTGTCTTTACTGCTACTCAGATTCATGATCCTTTTAAAGGGAAAAGAAGAAAACTATTTTTTTAATTGTATTTTTGGCTTATCTCCTTATATGTTTATTCAAATCTCAAGTGTAGACACTTGTTGGATGCAAAATTAAAATCCACATCCAACAAGTACACATTATAAATACTTATGAGAAGATTCACATTGATAAAAATTGAAGATACATAAAAAAACATGTTGAACATGTTTTTTTAATGTATCTTCAATTTTTATCAATTTGGGTCTTCTTAGAAGTATGCATAATGGGTACTCGTTAGATGTGGAATTTAATTATGCATCCAACAAGTGTCTAAACTTGAGATTTGAGTAAACCTATAAGGAAATAAACCAAAAATATAATTAAAAAAAAAAAGTAATTTTATTCTTTTCTCTCCAAAGTATTTACATGTACCTCTTTTCAAATTTAAAGGATTTTGATTGGTTTACATATTATGACATGGAAATTACATGAAATTTTCATGAGCTCTTTTGGTCTAAAATTTTCTCTAATGGTTTCTTCACTTGGTTGACACTTACCAATGAAATTTTTTACTTGCATTTGTGCACATTGACAGTGAATGATTTTCCATCCTTGACGAACCGGTACTAGTTGGATCTCCAAATGAATATTGCATCTCACATGTACATGTAGTGACTTCCAAACAATAATGCACATACATCAAGGGGAACTACATCTAGTTCTACTTTATCAATAAAATCAGCACTAATAACAAATCTAATTTTTCATTGTTTTGTTAGCTTTAACTATGCATCCCTATTTACCCACCCAATGGATATGGGTTTGGATGATTACAAAATTCCAATCCCAATATTTTGACTTCCTCTGCTGCAATGAGATTCACTTATGATCTTGAGTCAAATAGAGCATCAATTTTTGTCTTCTTAATTTGTATCTTTATGTGGAAGAGTTTGGTCATTTCTCGCTTTCTATTGTTGAAGGCTACTTAGATTCACCTCCTTCTACATTGACGTACAAACGATCTTCTTATCCACACTCAAGTTGCTTTTAACCTGGTTGCTCAAATCAATGACTATGAGATTCTTCTTTTTATTATCTTTATTTTTGTTCTTTGGATTAATCTATGGATGCAACTTACAACACTTGTCCTTTGTATGACCATAAATATTATAGTGGTTGTAGTGGTTGTTGGGATCCTTGCACTGGTGTGATATGGATGCCATCCTTTTATCTTTCCCCCTTTCCACTTCTTCTTCCCCTCCTTAGAAGTGTCTTGGTGCTCCTTTTTCTTTGATCCACTTGATTTCCCCTTCTTCTAGCCTATGTTCTCTAAGTATTGTACCTATACACAAGCCTCGTCCACTGATTTAGGCTTAAACAACATCACTTGCTTATGAAAATGGTTGTGTAGACCTCCTAGATACTTGAGGAGTACATTTAGGTTCTTTGGGCAGATTTCCAACATTATGGCCATCTTTCGAACTTTGTGGTGTACTCTTATACTATTTTTGTAGGAATTTACAACTTAAGTTCCTTATATAGAACACCAAAGGACACCACTCACAAACAGATCACATATCAGTACACCAGCATCCTTGACGTGGTTAAAAGCCTCAAAGAGGGAAACAGTCCACGGCTTGAGCCAACATGGTCACTTTAGGCAATTTATTAATGTAAAAGAAAAAAAATTACATAAGCTTCTCTCATGAATGATCACCTAACAAATGACCTTCCATGCTCTTTAAATAGAGATCATGAACCAATCGGGTGTTAAGCCACAAATCAAGTGTCAGTAATATCGAGGATAGAATGAACCATCGGATCACTTCATGTTTAGAACATATCGTGATAGTCGGATTGTAAGTTACAAAAAGTACATAATAAAGAAACACATTTTACCTAACTATACACTAGACCAATTTATACTTAATTATTTCCTGTGTTGGAATATCCTAACATCCGCCACTTGAGAAAAACTTGAGATAGGATTGAAGGATGTACAGATATGACATGAAAGGAAAAGGAAGGAGGAATTAGAGCCTATCCCCCCTTAGTGACAACTTCCTGAACTCCAACCATAAATCGAATTTTAGTAAACTTTGCCTTTGTGAGAGCCTTTGTAAAGATGTATGTAACTTGATCATCAGTTGAACAATATTGCACTTCAAGAACATGGTCATGAATGAGATTTTTGATGAGGTGCATGTCTAGTTCAATGTGTTTGTTGTGTTGATGTTGGACTGGATCTTTGCATAGTTGAATGGCACTTTGATTATCACACCAAAGTGTAGTCGGATGCTACTATTGAAAACCAAACTCTAACAGGATCTGACGAAGCCACAGGGCTTCCTTACTAGCTTCAACAATGCCACAATACTCTACTTCTGTTGAAGAAAGAGAAATGGCACTTCATTTCTTGTAAGCCCATGTAATAGGTCCAAAACCAAGAGTGAAGACATAACCTATTGTAGAATTCTGATCATCAAGGTCACCAGCCCAATCAGAAACAGTGAAACCAACCAATAGAGGAGATGCTTCTGCACTGTAATGAATCCCAAACTGAACTGTATCTTAAACATAACGAAGTATTCTTTTAGCTGCTTTCCAATGACTTTGACGTGGTTTTTTCATAAACTGAGCAACAAGGCCAACAACAAAGGAAAGGTCAGTATGGGTATGGGTCACATACAAAATTTTTCCAATAAGATGATGGTATAAGGTAGCATCAACTTCAGGGGAAGTACAAGTGACTAAAAGTTTGGCCCCAGACTGAAAGGGAAGAGGGGTTGGCTTACAGTCTTCCATGTGAAAGTGGTGTAGAATATTATAGGCATACTTGGACTGGGAAAGAGAAATACCTTCTTTGGATTACAAAACTTGAAGACCAAGAAAATAATGCAAGTGTCCTAAGTTTGTCATTTCAAATTGATTTTTAAGCCTAGACTTCACATGGTTTATAAGGTTGGGATCACTACCAGTAAGGATAAGATCTTCAACATAAAAAAAAAAAAAAGAATGATAAGGGATTTGCCCACTTTCTTGGTGTAGACATTATTGTCAGAATGACAACTAGAAAAGCCAATGTCTAAAAGAAAGCTATCCATTTTGGCATACCAAGCCCGAGGGGCTTTCTTGAGACCATAAAGGGATTTCTTAAGTTGAAATACAAGGCTAGAGTCTGTTTGTATAAAGCCATGAGGTTGTTCCATATATATATATTTCTTCATGCAAGTCCAAATGCAAGAAGGCAGATTTAACATCCATCTGATGGACTTCCCATTTGAAAGAGGCAGCAAGGGAAAGAACAAGGCGGATAGAGTTCATTTTGGCAATAGGGGAGAAGGTTTCAGTATAGTCAACACCTTCAACTTGTGAAAAACCGTTAGCAACAAGATGAGCTTTATGTTTATCAACTTTTCCATATGGTCCAAACTTGGTTTTGTAAACCCATTTTCATCTAACAAGTCTTTGTCCCTTTGGAAGAGGAACAAGGTCTCATGTATCATTTTACAATAATGACCGATATTCTTCATTCATAGTTGTCCCAATCTGGATGGTCTGAACCTTCTACAAAGGTGTCAAGATCATAATTCGCTGAAGCTTGAGCTAGTAGAGGTTCTATCGAACTGAGAACATGTACGATGTAGATATGTAGGATCACCTACAAGAGCACCTGCGGCATCCCGAGTAGCACGGACCCATTTTTGAAGCTGAGAAACTGAAGGAGGATCCCGAGAAGGTGGGGGAGGATTGTCATCCTCAATGTCATCATCTAAAGAAGGGATATTTTCAGAAGTAGAAGGGATAAAGAGAGGTGGCACATCCATCGAACTAGGTTCATAGGCTGATATATTTTTAGCAAACTTTACATTTTTTCTAATGATAACATTTTTTGATTTAGGTTGAAGAAGTCTATATCCTTTGACATCTTCATAATATCCAAAAAAAAATCACTCTTACGTTCTAAGGCTTTATGTTTCTCATTTGGAATATGGGCCTATGCTTCACTTTCAAAAACATGAAAGTGACTTACATCTGGTTTAATTGAGCTCCATGCTTCTTCTGGAGTGTTATTCTTTAAAACTTTAGTAGGAGTGTGATTTACTATGTAATTTGCACAGTTAATTTCTTTTGCCCAAAAATTAAGACTAAGTCCTTTAGATTGAAGCATACAATTAGCCATTTCCTTTAAGGTGTGATTCTTCCTTTCAGCTACACCATTTTGTTGTGGAGTATATGGAACAGTATGTTGCAATTGAATTCCATGCTTAGTGCAAAAGTTGATGAATTTGTTGTTAACATATTCTCCACCATTATCAGATCTTAGCTTAAGAATTTGATGTCCAGATTGTTTCTCAACAAAGGCCTTAAAGGCCAAGAACATGTTAAAGACTTCACTCTTGATTTTTAAGAAGTATACCAAAGTGTGTCTGGAGAAATCATCAATGAAAGTTAAGAAATACTTGTAGCCAAAGAATGAAACAACTGGAAGTGGACCACATAAATCACTATGCACAAGTTGTAAAGGGGATGAGGTGTGCCAAGAGGCACGTTTTTCAAAACTATCTCAATGATGTTTTCCGAGTACACATTCAGAACAAACACCATCTCTTGCAAGATACCATAGGAAGACCTATCACCATATTTTCTTTACATAGATTTTGAAGGAAGTGATAGTTTAAGTGACCAAATCACTCATGCCAAGGTTTGCTCACTTCATCATTATGAGCAACAAATATCGAGGGAAGAGTTGATGACCCAAAGTTGTTAAATTTATACAACCTTATAGAATCATCAGTAATGTCAGTAGCTAAAATCTATCTAGGATCTCTTAGATCCTTAATTACAACATGATGAGGTGAAAATTCAACGGTTTTACCTTCACCTAAATGAGTTATCTGATATACAGATAGAAGGTTGCAGGATAAGGTAGGAACACATAATACATCATAAAACTGGCCATTGTCTAGATGAATAGTTTCAGTCCCTACAACACTAAGAGATCTATCATCACCAACTTATATATTTTTGGTGTTACAATCATTTAAATAAAAAACATGGTTTTGTTTTTGGCCACGTGATAAGAAGCTCTAGAATCAATGAACCACTCATGAGAATGAGAAGAAGAATATACATTTAGTGCATAACCAGACCGAGATGTTTGACAACCACATGCAGAAAGTGCTATTCCTGAAGATGAAGTTGAAGTTGAAGAGTGCTCCAAATAGATGTTATGCTTCTTCATTGTTGCTTCCAAGGCTTCCATATTCTTAAAGCATTTGGATTCTAAGTGGCCATCATGATTACAAAAGTTGCAATGTTTATCAGTCTTATTCCCTTTTCTTTTAGTTGCCTTATCATTTTGTTGAGTTGATTTTTCATTGTGAGACCGAAATTGCTTAGGACCCTTGTTTGGTTTACAACCATTCTTTTGAGGATGTCTATTCTTAGGATTCTTTGAGCTTGGTTGTTTTTGGGCTGCTAAGGCTTTCTTAGAAGAGTTTCCATTATTAAGAAGACTAAGGTATAATAATTTTTCTTGCTCTCTTATTAAAGAATCACAAAAAGAATCAAAAGAGGGGGACATGTAATCTTGTCCTTGAGAAATAAAGACTTCTCTAATAGAATGGAAGGTGGAAACAAACACATAGTACGCTGGTCCTAAATTAGTAAGAATGGAATAGATAAGGTTACCATCTTCTTTCTTAACCTTAACACCTTCCAAGAGAAGTCTAAGGTTTTTGAACTTGGACAAAAAATCATTAATGGAAGAAAAATTATTGGGGTCCAATGTAAGCAACTCATTTTTGAGTTGATGGGCTCTAATTTCATTTTTAATTCCAAAAACTTTATTGAGCTTTTTCATTGCTTCATCGGGGGCATCAATTTCTGCGATATGGAATCTAAAGTCTGTAGAAATAGACATCCATATCAACCCATGTGCTTGATCTTGTTTATTTTCCCATTTGACTTGCTTATCTTCATCTTGACGTTTAGACTCTTGGTTTTAGGCTATTCTATAAAGACCTTTACTTCTAAGTAAATCCACAATGTAGGATAGTCATTGGAAGTAGTTGGTGTTGTAAAAAATAATTAGGAATGGAATTTCCATTTAAAAAAAAAATTGAAGTTGTATATGTTGAAACTAAGTGTTCCAATGGAAAGATCTCGAAAAATTAGGTTGATTAAAATAAAGCGGCTTTGAAAATAGCTTCCGGATGAAGAAGTTATGGATTTTTGAAGAAACATTGTTGAAGATGCCAACGAACCACGTGAATGTTGAGAAGTGAATGAAAATGTTGTATTAAAAAAAAAAAATCCTTCCCATTTCCAAACTTTCTAATTAGATCACTTTAAAAAAAATATTACTTTTTGTGACTCACTTTTATAAATAAATGAAAGTCACTCTTACAATGGTATTTTATGAACTATCCACTAAATTGTAACTTAAATAAAAGATAAACTGACTTTAGAATTATAAGTGACTCATTTTTTTATAATGGGTGAGAACATTTTTACATAAAGTAACTTTAAAACATAAGTTACATGTGCTTTTTGAAAAAGTAACTCAACAAAAAGAAAAACTTGAATCCAAGATCTATATTCTCATACAGTAACTTTAGACCAAGTGAACTAATTTAAAATGTTAGCAATTTTTTGAAAGGAGGAAGGGGTTTTTTTTTTTTTTTTTTTTTTTTTTTGCTTACTTGAAAACCCCCATTTTGCCTAGAAAACAAAAAAAAACTACACAAACCAAACAAATAAGAAAAAGTATCCAAGCCTTACGACTTAAAGTTAGATTTGGCCGGAAACTAGATATTTTCCTCAATGTTTTTGATTTTCCAAGATCACACTAAGGCGCAACGGAAAATAGCATACGCATGAGAAAAATCTTTTCTTTTTGTTTCTGGTTTGTCCAGATTGCACAAAGTTGATGGGCAAAGAGCATACACAGAAATGAAAGGTATAGATCTGGTAATAAAAATAAATTAATGGGGACTATAAACCGAAATAAACAGAGAGATAAATAACTATAACTGCAAATAAAGACTTTATACCTCCAGATCTTAAAAATGACATAGCTAGGGCTACTAGAAACCTTTTCGCTCGAAACGAAAGGGGTTCTTCACTGGAACAGATGTTCCTAAAACAATAAAGCAATCATCTCATCCTGAAAGCGGTCAGAGACAATATATCTAGGAAACAACAGTCGGATGCAGTTGTACCGGCAAAGAGCATACACATAAATGAAAGGTATAGATCTGGTAATAAAAATAAATTAATGGGGACTATAAACTGAAATAAATAGAGAGATAAATAACTATAACTAAAAATAAAGATTGTATACCTCCAGATCTTAAAAATGACGTAGCTAGGGCTACTAGAAACCTTCTCGCGTGAAACGAAAAGGGTTCCTCACTGGAATAGATGCTCCTAACACAATAGAGTGATCATCTCGACCTGAAAGCGGTCAAAAATAGTATATCTAGGAAACGATAGTCGAATGCAGTTGGATCACCAACGGATGCGACCCTCGAATAACTCTGATACCATGTAGGAATTTAGAGGGTAAGTTCCTTAGATAGAACACCAAAGGACACCACTCACAAATAGATCACAAATTAGTACACCAGTATTCTTGATGTGGTTAAAACCCTGAAAGAGGGAAACAGTCCACGGTCTGAGCCAACACAGCCACTTCAAGAAATTTATTTATGTAACAGAAATAAAATTTATATAAGCTTCTCTCATGAACGGTCACCTAATAAATGACCCTTCATGCTCTTTAAATAGAGATCATGGACCAATCGGGTGTTAAGCCACGAATCAAGTGTCCGTAATACCGAGGATAGAATGAATCGTCAGATCACTTCATGTCTAGAACATATTGTAACCGTCGGATTGTAAGTTACAAAAAGTACATACTAAAGAAACACATTTTGCCTAACTATACACTAGACCAAGTTATACTTAATTATTTCCTATGTGTTGGAATATCCTAACACTTTTCCCCTACTTGTGCCTGAAGTAGTGCCACTAGTTCCATCGGTCCTCTACATACCCGTTAGAGTAAGATTGTGGCTTTACGAGGGTTTTAAAGTCCTCCCACTTAGGCACTAGAGGATCTCCCTCCAACCTCAAGGTCTCTATATGGCTTTCCCACTAGGTCAAGGCATGGCCCTCTAATTTTAACCATGCAAATGAAATATTTTGTTCTTCATCTATATGATGAAAACTGAAATAACCTTCTAATTGCTACAACCATTGATTTAGCTTCAAAGCATTGATCTCACCTTAGTATGGCTTGATATTGACCTTTGCTTCTACCTTTGAAGGGACTATGAATGGTTCACAACATTCAAAATAAGTTGATATTTTTTGGGTCCTTTCTTCGGTTCATTCTCTATTTCTTCCCTATCTCTTGAAATCTCTTTGATAAGACCTCTGCATTAGAACCCCCATCTTTTGTGAATAGCCCAAGCCTGTTAGTTAGGGACACCATGAGGAGATTCACATTATGGCTTACCTCTGCAGCGTGTGCTTCTAGCTATGAAAGTCTCTCCTTTATAGGATCATGAGGGTTATTCACAGATTCGTCAGCCATGACTAAGATTTTATGACTTGGATTCATCAATCTAGATCTCCTAAAAATCTCACGGGGGGTTCACTCAATGAGCCTTTGACATATCACGTGTATTCATGGAATACTAAACAATGCCGCTAATTTGACTACATATTGAAAAATACCTATAAAAATCACATTATTTAATCCCCTACCAGTAAAGCCAATACAGATTCCCAATTTAAAAAACCCTTGCTTTCACTAGATATTGTAGGTATCCATTTTTCATTAACTTTGAGCTCCATTTTTTATACTTGTCAATATAAAAACCCTTTACCCCTATATATTCCCCAATATAATATGTCATTTTTTCCTCAATATATATCCCCCAATATGAATGCATGTGGTATGATATTACTTTCCCAGTGAATCCCCCGTGGAAAATATCCACAGTATACCCAAAAGAACCTGCTATGATACCAATATGATTTGTGAACCATTGTGGATATTCCATTGGATATTTTGTCACAATATATTTAATAAATTATACTCAAAAATTTGAAATCTACACTATGAGGGTTTATTTCTCTTTAGATTTTTGGATTTCTAAATTATTGTTTATTGCATATACATGCAAATTATAATTATGCATAAAATAGAGAATAGTGAGATAAAAACTCATAAACCAAGATTTGACACAAGATATAACATGAGAAACCTTTTCTAGAGAAAACATAGCTAGAAGGTGAGGTTGTTATGCTCTCTTTCTCTAAATAGGAAATGGATGTGAGTACAAACAAGTAAGGCATATAGCTCATGGGCTACTATAGTGCACAAATATTTTTTGTGAGCTCTATCCCTATCCATCTTGACTACTCTGCTTGTTTATGGAACAAATGCACTTGGAAAGAATGGAACCCCTTTTCTTCTTAGTGGCTCAATTATCACACAACTTGATAGCCTATTAGTAGTTAGGTTTGGCTCCTTGAATTCTTAACTAGATTTATAACATTGAATCTTATAGAGTCCTCTTCATCATGGTCATGTGGCTAGCCCCTTTTCCATGAATAATAGGGGCTAATGTGTCATCCTCTCGAATTATGGTGACTAACACAGGAAAGTCAACTTCTCAGTGGCAGTCCTCTTCATCATGGTCATGTGGCTAGCCCCTTTTCCATGAATAATGGGGGCTAATGTGTCATCCTCTCGAATTATGGTGACCAACACAAGAAAGTCAACTTCTAAGTGGCATTTTTTTATATATAGACCCCTATTGAGGTGATTCTTACACCGTTGGAAAGGTCTCTGTGTGTAACATAGGTAAAAAAATTTGGCACTAGAGCAACAAAGTTTTACCCCCAAAAAACGTCATTTGATGCTTCAAAATTCCCTCGGAAGGTTTTAGATCTCAATTTGCCATACTAGGTTACATTGGTGAAAATGGTCTTGTGAATTGACTCCTCCACTTTTTTCACCCTAAAAGCATCAAAATGGATGACAAATAATATAATGATCTAATCCATATCAATACATTCATAATGGATGTGTGGATCTATTATTCCAAGCTATCAACAACCATATTCATCAAAATTTTATTAAAAAAAAACATTTTAATTTGCAATACAATATAGATAATATTATTTAATTAAATATTTTTATTTGTAATTTGTGTTGGGTGGAAGGTTTTTTTAACATATTTTCCATCAAAGAATGGAGATAGTAGTCAAGTTCTTTTAATGTTACTGATAGAAAAACTTATTAATTTATGATACAAATTATTAACATTTTAGAGATATTAGTATACAACATGACATTTTTAATGAATTCATAGATGAAGACATTATTAAAATTATTTTATGAATCTATATTTCATATTTTATGAACTTTCACTTTATAAAAAACTTGATATCAGTTTTCATTTTTTTTCCAAAACAAATATCTCGTTACTTTTTTTTCCAAACAAATAGCTAGTTATGTTGAAAGGCGCTCTTCAGTGCAACATGGCAAAAATGATGTATTGTCCTATTATGTTATGTTACATAAACATTTTGAATTCCTATTATGTTATGTTATCTAAGCATTTTGACCTGGTCAAATTACATTAAAAAAATAATTATTATAATTATTAATTATTAATAACTAAACTAACCCAAATTCATCTCAACTCTAGATCTATCAAGCTTCTTAATGGATAAAATCTCCCACGATACAAATCTTTCCTCAAATTTTACATTAAAAAAATTTGCAACTTTTGACAAATTTGATTTATATGAACACTTGATAGATCCAAAATTTAAAGAAATATAAACTAATGAATAAATAAGTTGATAAACCTTTTAATTAATTACATTATGGATAATTTAATTTATGTGTGCACATTGATGATATTTAAAAATTCCATAACTTATGCTCACAAAGCCAATTGCCAAGAGTGGAAGTCTATACAACTACTAATAACGTTATTTTGGGATGGAAAGGGAAATAAAAAGAATGATTATTATTGTACTCCACAGTTGCAGGCTTCTTCATTGATAGACCAGACTTTATATAAGATGCCGACATGAATTGACCTCGAATACAAGAAAAATATAGAGTATGGCTTCATACTTTTTTCATAAACCCCCTTCGTTGAGACTTAGACTTGCATGAAGAGTCCCCGAAGGTAGGTAAAAATGTTCTATATAAGAATTTGGTTCTAATAGTTAATGAAGCAAACAATACAGAAGAATGGGTCGGTTTATTGTTTTCAAAAAAATTTTGTAGATGTAGCATTTGGATCTTGTTTTTATGGTGGAAATAGATTCAGCACCATCAAAAACGTCTGCGTAAAATTTTGAAATTTAATAATTATAACTTAGATTTACAAAAATCTTTGCCAAATTTTCTCTAAATATAAATAGAATTTCCATAACTTTCCGGGCAATTCCTCTAGCTCATTAGACTACCGCAGAGATTTTGAAATTTAACAACTATAACTTAGATTCACAAAAATCCTTGCCAAATTTTCTTTAAATATAAACAGAATTTCCATAACTTTCCAGGTATTTGAATCGCTTTAACCTCCAGGGTCCTATTAAAACTGTAATATCTCCATCTTATGCATAATCTTGTCACATTCAATCTTATTAAGCCATATTTTGGGAACCATCTTTTGGTTCAGCCTATGCTGCAAATTTTGTTTCTATAATATTGACTAGTCCTATATTCTCAGCGTATGATCTAATATTTTGCAATTATATTTCTTATATAATACTATGGAGCTTTTTTTGCGTGAAAAAAAAAACTTTCTAGGCCCTTCCTCGGGCTCGTTAGACTACGGCCATAAGAATTTGGTTATCATAGTTGAGTTTATCCATCACTCTGGTGGTACATCGTTTCCTGGTTTGAACTATTCGCAGGCACCATTGTAGTCGATATGGGTGTGTATCTCCTGCAATATTTTCCAAATCTCTGTGAGGGAAAATTACAAAATAGAAATATTGGAAGTATAATTCAAAACCATCTGTGGATACGAGATGACTGTTTGGAAAAAAATATATATATAAAATAGAAAATGGATGCCTCTATCAATTGAAAAGGTTTGAGAATTAACAAAAGGCGAAGTATCTGCAGATATGGATTTTTAATCCTAATCCCAGATGAGTTCAGAAGTAAGAAAAACTTAAAAATGAATAACTCTACTAAACATTTTCTCTCCTCTTGCAGGACCAGAACAGCCTAATGAGACTTAGTATAAAATAAGGCAATGAAAAAACTCTGACAATATCAAGGCCATAAAAATGAAATGTTATGGATATAAAACAAATTCAATAATAACCAACAAAGGGTGATGATGCCTGTGAAAGAAAATTTCTGTATATTAAAAACATATAATCTGTGAATAGGGTGAAATACAGATGTAAAAATACAAATAACAGAGCTGGAAGAAGTTGAGAATAAGGTGTATATGATGTTGCAATGTCCAGTATATCATAAGTAGATTCACAAAATAAAACATATCAAGATTTGAATATACGCAGATCAGAGCATAACCATACATCCTAGCAGGCCAAATCCGCGTAAACTTAGATAAATATAATATTCCATTCTATTAACTCCAACGAAAAATGATAAACATCTTTAAGCTGTAATTCAAATCTTTCAAAACCATAGATTTTTCTGGAGATCGCTTTCTCCCTATCCTTGCTAAAGCATTCATTCTCCCAAGACTCTGCAAATTCGTGACATTTCTGTTTGCCTATACCAAAGCAATTTCTGGAAACAGAAAGTTCAGACATGTTTCTAGGGGATGGACTTCGCGACCGAAGGCAAGGGGATATGCTTGGAGACCGAGAACCAGAGCTTCTGTTATCCTTGACATATTTCTGAGAATGCCCCGTTTCAATGTCTCCAAAACGGTTCTCCAGAGGATTTTCAGTCCCTTCGAAATTGGATGCACTGGAATTCAGAGAGATCAATCCCCTGACACTAATAAAGGTGATAACGATCCTGTCCAAGTAATCGCAGATAAAGTTTGTGAAATCGAGGCCTTGGGCAAAATTGAGTTGGTTTCCAGCTCTCTGGCTAATTCAAAACCTTGTTTCAGTCGTGCCTTGAGAAACTTGTCCAAACCCTGCAAACCACTTGACTCCGCCATATTCTCCATTACTCCTCATGCCCGCGGCAGTATGAATTAAGCTTGGCGGATAGAGGGATAACAGCGAATGCTCTGTTTTCAGAGAACGCCTTTTTTAGTGTCAAACTGTCTTTATCTGAGGTTGTTTATCCCCACCCAAAATCTTGCACCATAAAAATTGCACATGATGACCTATTCCAAAAGTCTAGTACCTAAAAACCTAGACCAAAAGACTTGACTTTAATCCCAGAACTGTGTCCCAGCTATCAGCAATTTGATCCACCCAAAGCAGCTAAATTCAATGCAAGGAAATTATGACTGTAAATTTGTTGACAAAATCGAGAAGGGGACAGGTAAAATTGGGGCGATAGGAATGTTGTGTCTCTTAGGATTGTGAAATTGTCAAATAGCAACTTTATTGAGTATATTTTTTTTGGAGTGGCAAAAAATCATAAGATTTTAAAGAGTGTTGATTCAAAATACAATTTTTTCTTTTCATATTTTTGATATTTTATTTTTTTTATTAATATTTTTTTTAATGTTAATGATTTTTATGTTGATTTTGAAAAATGTTGATGAGACATCACCTTTTTTTAGGAGTTGTATTTAGTGCGACTTTTTAGACTTTTTAGAATTTCAGGGTGTCGAGGAAAATTTTGAAATGAAATATTGATGTGTGTTATTTAAAATGGTTTTTTGACTGTATATATGGATTCAACATCCTAAAAAACCCCTAGGGCACTTCGATTGTGCAAGGGTTACCCATCACAAGGGCACTTGAATAAATTCCTGCGGAATTTTAGAGAAATTAGACCGGAAAAACCCACCAGAAAAGCTTCCAAAAAGTCGCACTAAAGACAACTTGTTTTTTTAGAAGTTTTAAAATTTTAGTAATTTTCATGTGGATTTTGAAAAGCATCAACATTTTTTTTAAGACATATTTTTGACCCTTTAAATTTTCATATATCCCAAGCATGCACATTTTTTTAAAATGTTCTTGACAAAAAAAATAAACCATAGAATATATATATATATAAACATAACAAAATTTAAAAATAGAGCATATATATATATATATATATATATATATATATAGATAAAGGATAAAAAAATAAAATCGACCATAGCAATGTTATCTATATATATATATATGTGAAAACATAAAAAATAAAAACAACAAAAACCAAGATTAAAATAATGAAAAAGATAATTTAAATTAAAATAAATTAAAAGAAATAAATAAATAAAATGAACATTAAAAAAAACTTAAAATAAAAAATTGAAATAAAAATATCAAAAATAAACATTTAAAAAAATTAAAAATAAAAATAAAAATTGCCAGGCCGAACGGGCCAGGGGTTGCAGGGTTGATTCTCTGACTCAGACCTGCCACCCCTACGACCTAATGACCTAGGGCAGTTGAGCCACCAGAGTAGGTGCCTAGGCCTATTGGGTCGAACTATTTTTTATTTTTTATTTTTTTATTTAATATTTTTTGTGTTTTTTAATTGTTTTCGTTTTTTTATGTTTTTTTTGTTATCTTTTTTTTCAAGTTTTTATTATTTTTATAATTTTTAATTTTTTTAATGTTTTTATATTTTATTTTATTTTAAATTATCTATTTTTTTCTTAAATTAGGTTTCTTTTTGAAATATTTTCATGTATTTTTTTATTTTTTTATACGTTAATTTTGTTCATTATAAGTTAATTTTTTTTGGTTTTTTATGCAAGTAATTTTGTATTTTTTCTCATTTTTTTATATTTGTTTATTTTTTGTCATGTTTTTAATTTGTTTAACACGGATCTCTGCGTCCCTTGACACCAGTGAGGATTTTGATCTTTCGCCACATCATTCCCTCATGGGTTTCTCCTACTGCTGCTAAGGGTTTCTCCATTTTTACGGATCTTAGCTTTCGTTGCCTTTTGGAAACATGGATCTTTGTGTCCCTTGACGCTGTTAAGGATTTTGATCTTTTGGTTTAGGTTTTCTTTTCAGTAGATTTTGTCGTGGCTATCAGCGTTGTTTTTGGCACCGATTTTGCCACAGTGAGAGGGTTTCTCCTACTGTTGTTGAGGGTTTCTCCTGCTTTTTGCAAATCAAATCTCTTTTTCTTTAAATTGCATTCTCCCGCAGGGATTTTTCATTCTTCCACAGGGGCATACATAAGCTTGGGAATCATCGATCGACCTTGATCCAAATGGCTCCCAGCTTCACAAAGATAGTTGTTGGCTCAATTTCATCCGCCTCTGGGGGGCAAGCTCCTGCCCATATCGTTAGTGAAGCCCCATCTCCCACTGTCCAGGTGGCCCATGCCTCACTCGATGAGGCTTTGAAGTTTTATGAAAGTGCCCTAATCTATCGGTTCAATGGTTTTTGGCCGCAGCTGACAACTCTCCACAGTTGGATCTCGGAGGTATGGAAGCCTGTCATTTCTAATGAAATTAATATCTACCCCTGTGCTAGGGGTTTCTTTATAGTAGATTTTGAAAACCCTAAAAGAAGACAATGCATTCTAGATTTTGGCCCCTGGTTTTGGGAAAACTCGGGCCTATTCATGAATCCATGGAACCCATCATTCGATCCCTCAACAACAGTTATAACCTCAGCACCAGTTTGGATGAGATTGCCAAACCTACCCTTGCATCTTTGGAATTTCTCCTCGCTAAAAGCCTTTGGAAATGTAATTGAGAAATTTTACTATAGGTGCCCAGCAACTGAGGAATGTGCCAAAATGACCTATGCACGCATCTGTGTGGAAATGGACTTCAGTGCCAGATTCCCAGCTGAAATAAA
Organism: Pinus tabuliformis; assembly: GCA_031772625.1. Classification (NCBI taxonomy): domain Eukaryota; kingdom Viridiplantae; phylum Streptophyta; class Pinopsida; order Pinales; family Pinaceae; genus Pinus; species Pinus tabuliformis. The sequence continues at coordinate 496,101,848 of CM062810.1, read as the reverse complement.
CCTAACAAGTAAAGACTATGTGTGGAACCAGAAACTCGTTTATGAAAGTGTTCTCTTCAGATGTCGATCCTACTTTGAGACAGGCCATCTAGCCAAAAATTGCTCAAAAGCCTCCTAGAAAAATTCTACTAGAAAGAATCACCATAGATCTACATGGCGGGATGAAGCACAAAATGAACATTACACTATCATCAAGGAAGAATACTCTCCAGAAAGCTCTGAATCACAAGAAATCAGGCAAGAAAGAAACAACTCTCAAGACAAGCAGGGGGAAAGCCCCGCCCAACAGTAAAAAAGTGAACTCGACAACCCCTCAAGCATCAACAGTTATGAGGATTTGAATACCGCACAAAATAAATTTTCATTTAACAGCAAAGCAGATCTCCCAGACCAAACTTCTTCTTTGACTATCTTCAAAAGGACGAACACAACAGATCTCGAAGCTAAGACACCAATGTCCCAAGAACCAGAAGAGATGAAGGAGATGCAAGATAAAGGAAGTTGGAAGACCGTAGAGAAAAAAAAGAAAGATACAGCACCAATTGTTAGAATTAACAGAGATTAGGTGATTCTTGTTACGTAGTTGTTATTCTACTTTTCTTAGTCATTATGTTCCTATCATTCAGGGATATGATTTGTTTTCCCTAACAAGTTGTATCTATTTAATATTGGAGTTTAATGTGAAGCCTAAGCGACGTATTTGCTTGTACGAGCTCTTGGTGATCTGCGCCTGTGAGCTCCTCTTGTGTTGTTTGTCAATTCATGTCTTCCGTGTGCAACTCTTGACATGGTATCAGAGCTGCAGGACTGTTAATCCTTTAGGCTGAGTGAAGGGAGCGGTTGTAGTGAAATCGTCACGAGTCTTGTGTGGAAAAGTGCGACGACCACCCTGTGACACTTCCCCTCGGCATCCTTTACAAATATCGATGCGAGTGGTGGATAGAACTTTGCGGATAAGTTTTGTTTTTCGGCGAAGATCTTCGCGATCCCGTGGTGAATAAAAGCGTTGAGTGGATCAGAAGACAAAGTCGGATACGAGGGTTGCGTGGTGGCTGAAGCTGCGCATTTCTTTTTCTCCTTTGAAAGCGTGCTGGAGTTTTGGAGTAGCGTTAATCCTCATTCAGGAGGCCGCATGGAGGAGTCACCCGCTGTCTAGCAGAAGGAGGAGAAACCTGAGCGTGGAGAGCTGCAGTGAAGATATGTTGCGTGTGAAGCAGAGCCACAAGGAGGAGGTCATTTTGTGTTGTGCGTAGTGGTTGCGCGGCCCTCAAGAAATTCAAGGAAGTAGCGTTCCGTGAGGGAGTAGCGTTCTGTGAAGGCATGCATGGAAGCCGAGGAGGTTGGACTTGCATCGAGAGTGAATTGCCAGTAAGCCTATCTATCCTCAGAAGATCCAAAGTCCTGGAATGTTGCGCGTGAATTAGTGTCACTGATTGAGGGCATGTTTGGCGATGTTCAATTTGTTGGATGCGACACCCAAAAATCGTTGAGATTGATTGCTGCCGTTTTTTTTCAATAATTGAAGTTTTTTAATTAAAAAAGGGGAGTTTCTTTAATTAAAAGAAATGGCGCTGCATTATTTTTGAAGGAAATGGCACTGCATTTAAGTAATTACGACAGGCAGCAGAGTGTGGAGAGGTCGCAAGGCACAACTTCTCGGGTGGCAGCTTGAAGCGAAAAGACTATATTATCTGATCTTACAAACTATTGATACGATGATATTGAATATGGCTTGTTCATGTGCCATTATCTGTTGAGGTGGCCCCTTGCATAATTAAAGTTTTTTAAAATTTTAATTAAAAAAAAATCTAGGGTTTCTTTAAATTGAAGAATTCTGCATTATTTGGAGGAATTAATTATTTGTGTAAAAGGGGGAAATTTTTTATTTATTCAAAATGAATAATCAAATTGTTGAAGCTTATCTCAATGACAGTAATAAGCTTGATGGTTCCAATGACACTAATTGGAAGTTTAAGCTCCAGACTCTGTTGGAGGGACAGAATGCCTATGGCATTGCCACTGGTGATGAGGGAAAACCCACTGTTGCAACTGGTGGATCGAATACAGTGATTCAAGACTGGAAGAAAAGGGAGATGAAGGCAAAGGTTTTGCTCAAGTTATTAGTCAAAGATTGCATCATCCCTCACATTCGGGATTGCAAGGCAACGTATGATATATGGAAGACACTAAAATAAATGTACGAGATCAAGAACACCAATCAAACCTTGTACCTAAGGAAGAATATTCTCTCCATCAAGATGGAGGAGAATGAGTTTGTTCCTTCATTCATATCCCGGATAAAGGAGGTTAAAGATAAACTGACTAATATCCGTCACACTGTAGCGAATGATGATCTGGTGACGATTACCATGAACGACATGACAAATGATTATCAAATGTTTATAATGGGATTGAATGCAAGAGAAAGGCCTCTAGGATTTGAAGAGCTCACTGGGATCTTGCTACAAGAAGAGGAAAGGAGGCTGTCTCTCAAACCTCAAAATCTAGATCTTGCATTGATGACAAAGTTCAAGCCAAAAGGGAAAGCAGTGGCTGATCACAGGAAGGGCAGCGTATCACGAAAAAGAACACCACAAGGTATGACCTTGCATAAACATGACTCTGGTCCTAAATGCTTTTATTGTGGTAAGATAAGCCATATTGCTAAAATTTTCCATAAAAAAAAGGCAGATGGGGAGAGGTACAAGTAGAGAAGACATGCAGGTCATTTGGCTTATGTAGATTAGAACCAAGATGTCAGATTATTTATGGTTGAAACTGCACTAGCTACTAAGGAGGATGAATCATATATTTGGTTCGTAGATTCTGGAGCGTCCTCGCATATGACAGGTAAAAAGCAATGGTTCAGAAATTTTAGAGAATCCAACACTGGAGTAAAAATATACCTTGGAGATAATAAAGGGTATGAGATCAAGAGACACAGAGATGTTCTTGTTACTTTGTCTGATGGAAAGATCGGGAATATATCTGATGTGTGGTATGTTCATGGTATTAAGAAGAATCTGATTTCTGTATCAAAGGTTACAGATCAGGATCTCAAGGTAGAATTCTTTAAATCATATTGTATTATTAAAGACTTGTTGGACCATATGAAACCTATTGCTACAGGTATTTGCATAGGAGGACTCTACAAACTGGATGTGAAGAGTTCACCACAGCAAGCATTGATGTCATCAGATAAGTCTGCTGAAAATTTGTGGCATCAGTGACTTGGGCACGTCAATTTCAGTGACCTTCTTCTGTTGCAGAACAAAGGTATGGTAGATGGTCTTCCTGTTTTGAAAAAGTTGCATATTGATTGTGAAGCATGTGCATTCAGTAAATAGCATAGAGATGAATTTCCTAATGTTAAAGATAGGAAACAGAGGGATACACTCGAACTTGTACACACTGATTTATGTGGCCCTATGTAGACAAGATTGTTAGGTGGGGCCTACTACTTTATAATCTTTGTTGATGATTGTACAAGATTCACATGGGTGTATTTTCTTAGACAGAAGAGTCATGCCTTTGAGTATTTCAAGCAGTTCAGGAACATGATCGAGAAGGAGACATGAAAGTTCATCAGGATATTTCGATCAAATCAATGCGGAGAATTCGAGAAAGGGGATTTCAACAAATATTGTAAAGAGCATGGGATACAGTAGCCGTTTACAACACCTTACGCTCCTCAGCAGAATGGAGTAGTTGAGAGGAAAAACAGAACACTGGTGGAGTGTGCTCACAATACGTTGAAAGGTAAGAATCTAACTAATGGTTTTTGGGAAGAAGATGTTAATACCGCAGTGTATTTGAAGAATAGGAGTCCCACTAAAAGTCTTGATTATAAAACTCCTTTTGAAGCATTGTTTGGCTTCAAGCCTGCAGTAAGTCACCTTAGAGTATTTGGTTGTAAAGCTTTTGTGCATGTTCCCAAAGAAAATAGGAAGAAGTTAGATTCAAAGGCCATTAAATGTACCTTCATTGGATACTGCAATGAGTATAAGGCTTATAAATTGTTTGATCATTCTACTCACAAGGTGTTTGTTAGTAGAGACGTAGTATTCCATGAACAGGTTGATGATGGAAATCCTGTTCAAGATAATGAAGAATGGCATGTACCCTTACTTTCAGATGAGGATGTTGAAACATGGATCAGTGAGCAACAACAACAACAACAGGATAAAGAGGAGGAAATTGAGTTCAATCCATAAAGAGAAGAATAGAGCAGAATAATTGACACCCCACCACTCAATAGATCTAGCAGCCCGAAACAGTTACCAGCTCGATATAGGGATTGCGTTAAACATTGCAGAACCTTCTAATTTTCATGAAGCTAGTAAGAGTTCTAAATGGAAGGAAGCAATGAAAGAGGAATATGAATCTATTATTAAGAATAATACTTGAGATATAGTAAAGCTTCCTCATGATAAACAACCCATAGGTTGCAGATGGTTATTTAAGTTGAAATTTAAAGCAGATGGGTCTATTGGTAAGCATAAAGCAAGGTTGGTTGCAAAGGGGTATTCCCAGAAAGAAGGTATTGACTTCGAGGAAAAATTTTCCCCTGTTGCAAAATTAAATACTATTAGAATGATTATTGCTTTAGCCACTAAGCATCATTGGAAAATACATCAATTGGATGCTAAATCTGCTTTCTTAAATGGTGATCTAAAAGAAGAAGTATACTTCGTTCAACGTGAGGCGTTTGTTAAGAAGGGAGAAGAGCATTTAGTATGTAGATTAAAGAAGACTTTATATGGTTTAAAACAGACTCCTAGATCCTGGTACGACAAAATTGATTCATTCCTCCTCATACATGGTTATAAACAGAGCAAAGATGATCCTAATTTGTATACTGTGTTTAATGATGAGGGGCAGATAATGTTGATTTCTTTATATTTAGATGATCTGATCATGACAGGGAGTGCAGACAATCTCATTGAAAAAATCAAGCAGCAATTATCACAGAAATTTGAGATGAATGACCTTGGAGAAATGCATTATTGTTTGGGTCTAGAAGTTTGGAGAGATTCAAGCCAAACTTTCTTGTCCCAGGGTAAGTATGCTAAGAGTTTGTTGACTAAATTTAAAATGGATGAATGCAAGGATGCATTTGTGCCTTTACAGTAGAACAACAAACTTCAGGTGAACGATGGTTCGAAATATGCAAATGCAATATTGTACAGACAGTTGGTTGGTAGTATTATTTATTTGACTACAACGAGACCAGATTTAGCTTATGTAGTGAGTGTTTTGAATCAGTTCATGACTCAACCACATGAGAACCATTGGCTTGTAGCGAAAGGAGTACTGAGGTATCTATAAGGAACTTCATACTTTGGTATTTTGTATTTTGACTCATTTGATGTTAGCATGACAGGTTATAAAGAGTCTGATTGGGCGAGAAATTTAGATGATAGAAGATCAATTACAAGTTATTCCTTCATCATTGGGTCCGGGGTCATCTCTTAGTGCAGCAAGAAGCAACATACTGTAGCCTTATCCTCAGCAGAAGTAGAATATCAAGCTATGTGTGCAACAGCATGTGAGGCGGTTTGGTTGCGCAGACTTCTCCAAGATGCAGGGGAAGAACATACAGAAGCTACAATTATCAATTGCGATAATCAAAGTTCCATCAAACTGGCTTATAATCCTGTGTTTCATCAAAACACTAAGCACATAGACAATCAATTTCATTTTGTTAGGGAAAAGGTGTAGTCCAAAGAGATTTGTGTTGAATATTGTAATTCTTGTTATAATATGGCTGATATATTTAATAAGCCTCTGGTAGGACTGAAGTTTGAGTTGTTTAGGCACACATTAGGTGTGTTTAATAACCCATTCTCCATTAAGGGGGAGTGTTAGAATTAATGGAGATTAGGTGATTCTTGTTACGTAGTTATTATTCTACTTTTCTTGGTCATTATGTTCCTATCATTCAGGGATATGATTTGTTGTCCCTAACAAATTGTATCTATTTAATATTGGAGTTTAATGTGAAGCCTAAGTGGCTTATTTGCTTGTAGGAGCTCCTGGTGATCCGCACCTATGAGCTCCTCTTGTGCTGTTTGTCAATTCATTTCTTCTGTGTGCAACTCTTGACACCAATCTCACCAAGAAAGACGAGAAGCTCGACAATTAAGAACTAAGAAAATGATAGGTCCGATAGGCCAATTTGGTCTCAGTGAACATTAACCACCATCATCATCATCATCATCATCATATATATATATATATATATATATATATATATATATATATATATATATATCTTATTTTTATTTTTTATTTTTTTTTGTTTTAGCTTTTATTTTTCTCAATATTTTTATTTTTTATTTTTCAAGTTATGTTTTTTTGTGTTTTAATATATATTTGTATTTACTTGTTTTTTTTTTTCAATGTTTTAATTATTTTTTCTTTGTATTTTTCATTTTTATTTATTTATATATCTATTTATTATTTTGTTTTATTTTATTTTATTTTTTCCTGCATGGTTTGTGTCAATCCTTCACTAGCAACCCGATCCCATTATGTGTCAGTTTGATAGTTGATTTTAAAGTTTTCGTTATAATGGATCGAGTCCAACCTCACAATGTGTCAATTTCATGGTTGGTCTTTAAGCTTTCATTACAATGGTTCAGTTCGCCTACATTATGTGCCAATTTGATGGTTGATTTTTAAATTTTTGTTGTCATGTGCCAAGTTGTCTTAGGCTAAGATTTTAAAGTTATACTTTTAGCATTTGAAAAAAATATATATATATATTCTTGGTAGAATGACTCCTTCATTCAGGTATTCATTTTAAAAAAAGAAATTAGTCATAGAAAATTTTCATAATGTCATGGTTGAAATACGTTGAAAACTTAAGGTTTTTTGCAGTCATGATTTTTGGTTTTAATTCCATGGTTGAAAAATTGTCAAAATTTTAAAGGTTTTATGAGTTATGATAATTTATCTTTAACACCATGGCTGGAAATTGTTGGAATTTTAAGGTTTTTCAGAGATGTGATGTTTTATTTTTAGTGTCATGTCTGAAAATTACTGGAATTTTAAGGTTTTTCGAAGTCATGATATTTTATCATTAACACCATTGCGAAAAAATATTGAAATTTTACCTCAAAAGAAAAAAAAGAGGTTATTACAACATCAACACTTTTTGTTTTCAAAAGTGTTTTTTGCACAAAAAAATTGGTTTTTATTAGCATTTACCGCCATTTTTAAAAATGTTGAAAATTTACCCTAAAAAAACATTGTTCCAGCGTCAACATTTTTCGTTTTTTCGTTTTTCATTCTTTTTTGGGGTTTTTTCGGAGTTCTTGTTTTGAGTTTACAATTTTGTTTCATAGTTTACATTTCTCATTTGAGATTATTGATTTTTTGTAGTATTTCACCTGGAAAAGCTATAGTCACTAATTTTTTGAATGACCTAGTCACTAATTTATCGTTTTCTACTAGTGATTGTAAACTTTGAAACATTGAGAGACAGTGATTTTGTCTTGAGAGAGAGCCTATGATTTTGGAGAGTTGTGGGTCTTTTTATAACCCCATGGTTCTCGGAATTTGATGACAATACAATGGTGATTTCCAAAATGTTGATGTGGGTTAGATTGCACAATCTCCCTATTTATTTTTGGCATCATAAAACACTTGAAGGAATTAACAATGTAAACTTTAAAACAGGAACTCTCACCAAAAAACCCCGAACAAACATCAAAAACAGTGCAAAAAATGAAAAGTGTGTATACTCGAACGATGTTTTTTTTTTAGAGTGAATTTTGAACATGTTTTAAAAATGGCAGTGACAATGAAATTTTTGTGCAAAAAAACCTTGAAAACGAAAAAGTGTTGATACTAGAACGACGATTTTTTTTAGGGTCAATTTTCAACATTTTTAAAAAATGCTAGTAAAACCGAATTTTTATGTGCAAAAAACAGTTGTTTATGAAGAAAAAACACACTAATGTTTTTTGTAGAATAAATTTTTTCTTTCCAAAGTATAAATTCAACATGTGTTCAACCATAACATGCTAGATACAAAAGAAATTGAAATTTTCTCAATGATAAAATTAAAAAACCATGACATTATTAAGAAATTACATGACTAAATGAATCAAAATGTCATTATTTGTATATTGAATGAAACATACATTATATCTCTAATTTAATGTCACATTGTAGATATTCTAAACAATAAAAATTATCATGATTAAGACATATAATCAAACAACATAAAAATGACTCATAACTTCTGATTTAACACCATATGGAAATCAAAAATTTTATTTCAAGATACGATGCAAACATCACTTACTTCAAATTCGACAATATTGTTGTGTTGCGGAAGCCTGGAAGGATTTGATCACACCATAATGATTATTATAACTACTAGGCACATGGACGCCCAGTGGTTATTTAATCCATCTCAAGGTTCAAATAATTCACAATACAGTTGCGTTGCAGAAGCCTGGAAGGATTTCAACACAGAATTTAACTGTATTAATAAAGAGTTTAGTATAGATGCTGACATTTTTATGCAGATGTTTATGTTTATATTGTCAGTATATTGGCTAGTAGATTTGGAAGACTAAGACACATTTGTTAATATATATAAACAAATACATTAAATGCGGAAGTAAATATATGTAAACAAACGTGAAAGTGCTAATTGCGGAGGTATTGTTGATGATGAAGATTTTTGGAAAAATGGGTGTTGAAATCATATGCTTACTCAACTTTTTGGATAAATCCTTCACCCATCGCACCTCTCAGCACCCTCTGGACTTCTCCGTACTTCCACATTTCCATGGATTTGGAAACTAATTGTGAGGTTTTATCTCGCGAACCAACTTCATCTTTGGGTGGTGTCACTGGGAAAGACGGTTCCTAGCTTTTGGGAAAATATGATCAGGAGGTTTATGTAAGTGAGATACTTTACTAATCATCATCTCAGATATTTGAAACATGTCGAGGGTCGCTCTATGGTCACACTTAATTAATTTCGAGTTTTGTTGTTATTTTCATTGTTTGCACTATACAAATCAATGCTATTTACTTGGTTTCCACCACATAAATTAATGGAAAAAGTTTTGCTATTTAACAAATGTTCACCAGTGTAATAAACCACATAGGTTTATCAAAGAAAGAGATTGACAGGGTCTTTAGTCCGATGAGATAAATATGGGTGTGTTGGCCTCCTGTTGCAACAGGTGTTCATATTTCATGATTGATAGTGGAAGTGAAAAAAATGTTCATCTTTTCCATACTGCAAAAGTTCCATTTTTCAAAGATTTCTCGATTAAGGGAAGGCCAAACAATTTAATCTTGGCCTCCCTAGGTTTCAATTTCTTGTTTTAGACTAGAGAAAGAATACCTGTCCAAACAGTTCAAGCTTGGCAGAAGAGTAGATAGGTAGAGAATGAAGGTGCCCAACTGTCTAATCTGGGCTCTTGAAAGCAATAAGGGTAGTTTTTAGATAGGAGGGCAGTTAAAAAGAAAAAAGCAATCAGGGTTTGCAAGTTTAAGTGCACCCACTCAAGAGGAAGAAAAAATGTTAGGTGTATTAGGCTGGGTAGGTAGTTTGAGGTTGCAGAAGCAAGGTCTGGATCACATTTTGTATTATCAATCAGAACTAGTCTCATCAATGAAACAAACGCCAAGGCAGTTGTTTGATGGCAGAATTATGGAAGCATGTCTAACTCCCTTTCACCCCCACCTTCAATATCTCTTACTAACATCCCCCTAAAGGACCTTGGGATCTGCCCAACAAGTCCTAAGTCTTACTTCATTTTTGTGAAACATCAAGATAAATGTTGGCTTTCCTCAAAGAAAAGAAGCCACATTTCTTGTGTAAAATTAGTCCCCCACTCTCATTGACCCCTATGTCTAAGTTTTACTTTTGAAACTTAGCCTTCTGCTCTACTTTCACCTCATAAAGTCATATTAACTCCTAATTCTACTATGTAGCTCCCTAACTACTTTCCTATCCTTATTCACTACTAGAACTATATAAAATCCCAAAAAATAATAATACTCTCACCCCTTGGGCACTATAGCCATATATTCAAAAGGTTTGGGGAAATGTCAAATCTATCTAGGACTTGCATTTAACCCTTCCCCATTTGTCCCTTGGGATCAGTTGACCCCTGGTTGAACTGATAACCATTTATCCCTCCCCCTCATCAACCATTTTCTATCACACTACACGTTCACATTTTGGAATATAATTTCCTTAACTCACACCCATGCCGCATTAACAATTAAAACCCATTTTTTTAAAGTTCTCCCCCCCGTATGAATAAACAAATAAATAGCGCTGCGGGCCCCGTCCCTAACCTTCCGCTGTGTTAACTGTCCCGTCAGCCGTCAGATCTGGCGCGCCCAAGATCTACGGTGGGCGGGTCTTTTTGTGCCCCGACATGCCGAGGGTTAGCGTCCGAGAGATGGGCGGTTTTCCCGTCGTACTCCCGCCATGCGTCGCCCTCCCGGCTATGGCGGAGCCCCTTCCTCCGAAACCACTTCTGCGCAAAAGCGGTGCGATATGAAACCACAAACCGCCCTCCCCTGTGTGACGTCGGCGCCACGTCTCCCCATGACGTCACCTCCACGCCTCCGCTGTTGTGCCGTGATTGCCGCCACCTCATCCCTTTCGTGCCCGCGCCCTGCCACCGTGTCATTGCCACGTCACCGCCCCGTCAGCTGCCACGTTACTTATCCGTACCCGGGACCCGCCAATGACGTCACGCTGACGTCATCCCGAAAAAGCGCCAAAATGTCATTTTCTGCATAAAAAGCGCGCAAACGACCGTTTTATTTCACTTCTATTGGTCCATTTGCAAAACTCTGGTTCACTATTTTTACCGTTTTTTCATTTCCAAAGCTTGAAATCGACCAACCAAGCTGCTGCGGCCTGCAATACGACTCCATAGCTTGCCATTGCACCAGCTTGTCCTCCCTCAGCGCCGTTTTAACCAGGTATTTGCCAATTTCTCCCTTTTTTGCTCCTGTTCTTCCATGTTTCTCCGTTGTACATGCTGCAAACCTGTAAAATTCCTCAATTGGCAACTCTGCTACGCCTGAGACTTCACTAAAACCCACTGGTAAGCCCTTATTTCAAAAGCAACCTTGTAAACCCGCGCCCGTTTACAATTTCACCGTCAAAAAACTCCATTTAAAGCTTGGCCTCCAGACAAAACCTTGTAAGAGCTCAGCATTGCCCAATTTCACCTCATTCCACTGTATAAATCAGTCCATTGAAGTCATAGTAACTCCTTCCCCTTCTGCATTTCTCCTCGCAGTCTTTAACTCCAGAGAGTTCACTAAGAGAAGGGAAGTTGGCCCATAAACTTTGCAAAGTTTGTCTCTCTCATAGCATAAGTGCCAAGCAGTCAAGCTATTGTTACATTTGAGTTCAGTCCTAGGTTCCTCTGCTACTCCTTACAAACAAGTTTGTTAGCCAGCTATTGCATTGACCTTCCTTCCAAGCTCAAACAGTGAAAAGTTCCATAATGGCCACTCCATCAGATCTGAGCATCACTCCCATGAATCCACCAAGCAAAGAGCTTGAGTCAATGGCCTTGGCTGACACAGATTATCTTATTCAAGACCTAGTTGGGAACAGGAATCATTTGCATACCTACTGCCAGCTAAGAAACAACTTTATAAACAACTCTGACATGTATGGCATATGGGAGTCCAATTTTCCACATTATTTCCTCCCCTCTGTCAATATTTTTCCTGAGATTATTCACCTGTGTGCTGCAAACTATGAGCCAAGTCAGAGGGCTGTTAAGTCTCCATCTGGGAGCATACTTTTTTACATCACTCCTGACTCCATCAACCAGATGTTAAATTTCAAACAGACTGAGCTGCTATTGCCCTTCTCCATGAAGCACTTGCTGGATGAGGCCTCCTGGCTCCCTGGCCCCAAGATTGAAAGAATTGCTAAGACATTTATGAGGGCAGATTGCCAACCTAAGGAACCACCTCCATTCCTTTATGTCCATTTCAATGAGGTGGGAAAGCTACTTGTAGACATGATATCCTATGTGTTAGGCTTCAAAACAAGTGAACATGTGGATGAGACAGTGCTGGTTCTGTTGTCTTCATTCAGCCAAGGACAACCTCCTGCTATCAAGTATAATTATGCCAAGTTCATAGCAAACAAAATTCATGACCAGCTCATTAAGCTAGATAGGCAGGGAGTTTTCAAATATTCCTCATACATCTATCATTTTTTCATGTATTATCAGTCTGAAAGCTTCCAGTGCCCCATCAAGAAATTGGATTCAAAGGGAGAAAGGAGATATGTCATCAATATTCCATCAAATCCAACATTCTCCTTACTCTTACTGTGAGTTCATTGACCAGTTTGTTTTTCCAGTATCCTGCCTCTTAATGAAGACTCCTCCTCCCAGAATAACTTATGAGATGTAGAAGATACTGCAGTTATCTAAGAGCTACAAAGTAGGTGATTGGTACCTATACCAGGATCACATTGTTATCAAAATCTATGGCTGTGAGCTTTGTCCTTACAGGCTCCCAAGATATGTACCAATGAGGTTGTTTGCCTTGGAATACTACAGGCAGCTTATCAATTCAGATCTGACTCATTTTCACAGCACCAAGAAGAAGGCTCGATTGAAATTTAAAGACCACCTAGGCCCCTTTATCATGAACAAGAAGGAAGATTGGCAAGATGCTAACCTGATACTCAAGGATCAACTTAAGTTGAAAAGAAGTTTCTGGTGGGTCCCTTATGACCCACTTGGCTTTATTAGTGCCAGAAGAGTCAAATATAGATTGACACCCTATGATCACTGCAAAACCCCACACATTGAAAAATATGCTAATCAAGATGCATGGGCACAAGGCACTTTAGTTGAAGAATTCACCCAGGAGGAAATTTGGAGCAAACTGCTAAAGATCTTAAAAAAACTCTTGACTTGGATTCTGTTGACCAGGTAACTTTCAAGCTGCCATACCAAGTTGAAGAGGGCACATCTATAGCTGTAGCTTCACAAGCTGCCCAAGGAGCCTCTACATCAGCAACAGGTACAGCTAAAGGAAAAGAGCCAATGGAGACAGAGCAAGGAATGGTCACAGTTCAGCCTGCCACTTCAATGGAACAAACTCAAGGGTACGCCCCTCCTCAACAAACAGAGGCACTACAAGTGCCACCTTTGCAAACTCCTGTCAATGAAGAAAGAAGAAAGAAGCGAGATAGGGAAGAATTTACACCAGCTAGTGGCTCTACACAGTAGCCTGAAGCTAAAAGGCAAAGAGTTGATCCTCCATTTGAGGAGGAAGTTAGTGAAGAAGTCATAGAAAGCCCGAGAAGGGAAGCAAGCCAGCATACGCCTACAAGCTCTTTTCAGCAAGAGCAAGACAAACAACATGCCATGGAGGTGTCTTCCTCCACACAACAAAGCAAGAGACCAACTAGCATCAAAGCCAGCTTTAAAGAAATTAAGGCTCAAAATGAGCTACTAAGAGTGCAATTGTATGACCAATTCCTAAAGGCAACACCTGCCAAGCAGGAAAGGTTGATGGCAGCATATGACATTAAAGAAGAAAGGATGATTCTCGCCCACTTCAAGCCCAAGGTGCAGCAGCCACAGTCAGTTGCAGACTATGTCAAGACAAGATTAGAGGTCCTAGCCAAGGACATTCACCCCATGGATCAAATAGAGTTACATAAGCAAACAGGGGAGATGGTCTATGCCACCCTGGTAGAGAAGGCCACACTGGCTCATGAATTGAAAGAATCTTTAAAGAATACAAATACTCAGCTTGATTTGGAAAGAATGTCCTCCACAGCCAAAGACAACAGAATTAAAACATTGGAGGACATTATTGTGGACTTAGGACATGATCCTAAGGATCCTAAAGGTGTGAGGGCACTTATGAAAAAGAAGGATGATGATATTGCTGCATTAAAAAAGCGATTGAGGTTGCTTCCCACTGAGCACCCTCAAACAGGAGAACTGGTGAAAGAGAAAGAAGCTGAGGATACATTGGACCTGCTAATGCAAATGAACCAGAGAATAATTGAGATGGAAGGAGAGTTGGAGAAAGCACTACAAGGCAAGCAGGGAGAGTCGATTTCCCAGCCACCTCAAACAGTTCCAACTGTTGTTACTGTTCCTCCTATGCAAGCAGCAGCGACCCCTCCAATTATTCCAGCTACAGAAGCTACAGCGGCAACAACAACAGCTCTTGACTCTAGCATGAGCATGGATGAATTGACAAAAGCTGTCAAGGAGCTAGAGCTTCAAGCAACAGAGATAAAGGAGGCCAAAGAAAAGTTGGCCAATCTAGAAGGAAGATATGATAAGTCCAAAATGACAGTGGCTGAGCAGACAAGGGAAATTAAAGCCCTGAAGGACAAAATAAAGGCCTTGGAGAAAGAGTTGTCTTTGGACAAAACCCTGGCTGAAATAAAAAAGATTCTGTGGGCCAAGATTAATCAGTCAATCACAAGCCAATGGAGGTCAATTCAGGCCATGTATGAACAGGTAGAACTAATTGGCCTAGCTCAGTTTGAAACTCAGAGAGCCAAAGTAGCATTGGGAAACATGCCTGAGCAGGCCAACAAAATGATCAACTTTTTAAATCATCAGACTAAGGAAGAGCTGGCAGCACTGCATATCATGAACAGAACAGACGCCATATTGACAGCAAAGAGGGTGCTCGTATTAAGAGGCTTTGTGCAAACCCTAGAAGAAAGATGTCGGGAAATACAAAAGGATGTAGACAATTTTGAAGTAAAGCTTGCAGCACTACAGACTAAAGGATTGCCCAGCCTACTGACCAGCGCTGGAAGGTTATTGACACATGACCAATATGCAACCCGACTCAATAATTATGTCACAAATCAGCGTACTGCTTCATCAAGTTCTCCAGCACAAGCAGGACCTCCTTTAGGACAGACTCTCTATGACAAGCTGGAAAAATTATTTTACATAGAACATGAAGTTAACCATCTGTTTGAGATGCCACCCAACTATTACAAGTACACAGAGGCTGATGAAACACTCGTCAAGATACAAAAGCATCAGTTACCTCCCGAGGATTGGTGGCAGGCAATGCTAGCCATTTTGCCCAGGTAATTTCAGTTTTTGCCCCTTTTTGTTTATTTCAAATCTCGGTCAGCTATGAGTCAGCAAAAGGAGGCACGAAAGCACCGGGCAGAGCGGTTAAGGCGTGCAGAGCAGGTTGGAGCAGTGACAAAGCAAAGAGCTGGGATGACAAGCCTAAAAGCGCGGATTTTTGAAAGCGTAGCCTAGCCGACTCAATTGAACTCAAAAGTCAATTTTCTCTGACAGACTGAACAACTGTTACATTCATATTTACTGCGACATTTACTCTTTCAGCTACTACTCCTTAAGAGTTGGCGAAGAAGTTATGAGCTATTAATTCATCATCTAGATATTTTTGTACTTGTTTTTTGTATATATACCACCCTCTGCATAGTTAAAAGGGTTGGTTGGTTGTATAGCTCCAAGAGAGACTCGCTCTGTATACTTGATGTTTTCATTAATCAAAGACTGCTGAAAATTTTGGAGGATGGACTGTCTACTGTGCTATTAATGTTTTGAAGAATGAATATGGAATTCTTGTGCTGCAATATGACTCAATAAGTGCCTCTTACCTCTGTTTTCATTGATATATGCTCATATCATATATGTATCACCATCTAAATAGCAGAAAGAAAGATTAGCTTAGAACTTGTTTACCTGCACTCTATGCTCAATTTCTGTTGTTTCTTTATGTTTTCATCTGAAATGAATTGGTAATGAATATGATTTCCCTTTGGCTCATATTTACCCTAATTCACCCATGTTTGACAGTTATCTAGGGATTCTTTACTGCTCTTAGATAGAGCTCATTCGCCTTCCCTATGTTAAGCTGAACGAGAGATTCTTAATTGCCTCTCATTCCTTAGCTTTCATTCCATCTTTTTAGCTTGAATCATTGTTTCATGTGCAGCTATCTTGCTCCATATTTCTCTCTTGTGACCAAGAAAACGCACTAGCAGTCCTATTCCATGACTCCACGCCCAATGGTTTGAACTTATCATACTATACATTTCCTCTCTGCTTGAAAGCATCATCCTTCCCACCAAAACTTAAACAAAACCCCTTGAACTCAATAACTAGCTTAAAACCATCATCAACAAAGTTAAATTATAAAGAGAGAGCCCTCTCTAATTGCAGGTAGGCTAGGACCTGCAGTCCAAAGATTGGTTTGTGGTTACCTCGGCCGTATTCCCTTGGGAGTCAAAGGGAACAACCTGAGTGATAACATAATGGCGACTCCACTGGGTACAATCCTCAGATAATTTCACAAATCAAGTTGGAAAGCTCCACTGGGAAAGAACCAGACTTTCAAAAGTTTCTTTCTCGATTTCTGGAGAAGGTCATCTTTTTCCTTCAGAACCATTTTACAAGTTCAGTTCTGATCTGTGATGGTGGACAGAGATCAGGCACTCCAAAGTTGAATTATCCACCTGGCGACTCCACATCATATTTTCAAACAAGACTCCACTGGAGGAACGAACCTGAAAAGGGAATGTCAGAATATTTTTGTTCAAAGATCCAAAGCTTCGAGTTTCAGAACACCACTACAGCCAAGTAATCCCATTTCAAAGTGTTAACAGTGAGACAGGATGACCGGGTGTGTGGAAGATCTTGCAGTAGATCAAGCTTTAGATGAATTCACGAAGTTGTTATCCGAATATGAGCTTGATGAAATTTTTTTGAGATTGGTGTTGTTAAAGGTTAAAACAATACAACAGCCTCAAATCAAGATGTATTTCCTTGATTTAGTTGTGGAAGAACATGAAAATGAAATTCAACTTGTGCATTCTCAAATTCAGTCATTTGATTTTTGTGATCCTAAAGAATTCCTCCAAAATCTTCCTTCTCTGAGTCATGAGGAAATTATACTACCTTGTGACTCACAGATTGAGGATAATCTTGCTTTCAAGACAAAGACTGAAGTATTGGTTGCAGGATTTGTTACTGAGGATGTAGCTGTTCCATCAGACCAAGAAGGTCCAAAAGAAACTATCCCACATAGTGCTTTTGTGGATCCTGTAGCAGATTACATGGAGGATCTTCTCAACTCAAAATATTTAATATGTTTTCTCCATGAATGCCAGGTATATCAGCAGTGGCCTTTATATGTCACAATTTTGATTATGGGGGCACATGACCAAATAATGTTTCTGATTTCACCAACTGTCAGTCAAGCAGTTCATTTCCTTCTACAATTGCTTAGGTGGTTGCACTGGCTGTTTCATTTTACCTAAACAGCAAGCAAAAGGCTGATTAGTGTAAGTAGGTAGGAGAAAGAGCTGTCTTTGGACAAAACCCTGGCTGAAATAAAAAAGATTCTTTGGGCCAAAATTAATCAGTCAACCACAAGCCAATGGAGGTCAATTCAGGCCATGTATGAACAGGTAGAACTAATTGGCCTAGCTCAGTTTGAAACTCAGAGAGCTAAAGTAGCATTGGGAAACATGCCTGAGCAGGCCAACAAAATGATCAACTTTTTAAATCATCAGACTAAGGAAGAGTTGGCATGTTATGAAACCAGCTCAAGAAAATATAGAAAAGAAAGATCAACGCCTTAGAATTCAGCCTCTTCGAGGGGGCAACCTCCTTTACATTACATAAATGAACAATTCTTGGATGATACAAATGACAAAACCTCCTTTCTATATATAGGAGTCTAAGGAGTCACAATATAATCCAGCCGACCTAACAATAATAATATAAAGCCACAAAAATAACAATAGAGGGATTCTATGGGGCACAGAAATAACAATATGTGGGTAATAGGGGCACAACAATATAAATAAGGGGTATAACTACAATAGTAATGGGGTAATCACTAGTATTATAGGGACCCAACATGCCCCTCTCCTTCAAAAAAGTGTTGTCCTCAACGCTTGAGTAGTTCTGGATACTTCTGCATAAAATTCTCATCCTCCCATGTGGAATCTTCAGCGGATAAGTTCTTCCACTTGATAAGATACTCTGAAATTGATCGATTTCGTAGCTGTCGAGTTCTTGTTTCTGTGACTGCTTCCGGTTCCAATATAATTTTTCCTTCCTCGTCAAGTTCTGGCAATATTGTTTGAACTGGGAGCTTGTCGCCTATAACCTTCTTTAAACATGAAACATGGAAAACTGGGTGCAATCGAGAAGCTGCAGGAAGCTCCAATTTGTATGCCATAGTACCAATCTTTTGCAACACCTTGTACGGACCATAATACTTTGGTGATAATTTATTATCCTTCTTAGCTTGCTTTAGGGACATTTGCTTATATGGTTGTAGCCGTAGGAATACCCAATCACCTACATCAAAACTTCTTTCACTGCGATGTTGATCTGCCTGTTGTTTCATTCTATTTTGTGCCAACACGAGGTTATCCTTTAAGAGTTGGAGGACTTGTTGTTGATGTTCGATGTGATGTTCCACTGCCTGAACCTTAGAATTTTCTCTTAAATATGATGTGATGGATGGTGGTTGATACCCATAAAGTGCCATAAATGGGGTCATTTTTGTTGCTGTATGGAAGGAAGTGTTATACCACCATTCAGCCAGAGGCAACCATTTGACCCATTGTGTCTGTTTATCAGATACAAAGCAACGAAGATATCCTTCCAAACATTTGTTTACTATCTCAGTTTGCCCATCAGATTGAGGATGATAAGATGAGCTATGAGCTAACTGAGTACCAAGACAAGAAAATAATTCTGTCCAAAAATTTCCAGTGAAAATGGGATCTCTGTCACTTACAATAATCTTTGGGTTTCCATGTAGCTTTTGAACTGTTTCCATAAATGCAGTAGAAACTGTACTGGCTTTAAATGGATGTGATAATGCACAAAAGTGTGCATACTTGGTAAGTCTGTCAACTACCACCATGATGACACTCTTTCCCTCAGACTTGGGTAAACCTGTGATAAAATCCATTGAAACCTCCTCCCAACGTTGGCTTGGAATGGATAAAGGTTGTAATAGACCCGGTGTCTTAATTGTTTCAACTTTATTTTGTTGGCAAACCAAACATTCCGCCACAAACTTTTGAATATCTGATTTAAGGCCATCCCAAAAAAATTCCTTCTTAACCCTGTGGTAAGTTTTTAAAAATCCTGAGTGCCCTCCTAAGGGAGAAGTGTGCAATTCCATAAGAATCTTTTGTTTTAGCTGGGAATTCTTACAGAGGTATAAGCGATCTTTGTACCATAACGAATCATTTTGCCAGCTAAATGTATCAGAAGTACTGGAATCTTGTTGTAGCTTTCGAATAAGTGCCCACACTTCTTCGTCATTCTTCCATTCCTCCCTTGCTTCGTTTATCCAATCTGGTTGGATAATAGAAATGGCACACAACAATGCTTCCACATCCTCATCCTTTCTTGAGAGTGCATCTGCCACCACATTTTGCTTCCCTTTTTTGTAGATGATTTCAAAGTCATAACCCAACATCTTTGTGACCCACTTTTGTTGCTCTTCAGAGGATAATCTTTGTTCTAAAAAGTATTTAAGGCTATCATGATCCGTTTTTACCTTGAAGTGTCTTCCCATTAGGTAGGGTCGCCATTTCTTAAGTGCATGGAGTATTGCCAACATTTCCTTCTCATAAATAGCTTTGCTTAAAAACTTTCCCTTGATTGGACGACTTTCAAAAGCAATGGGTCTTTCATCTTGCATTAGAACAGCACCAATTCCATTTCCTGAAGCATCACATTCCACAATAAAGGTTTTTGTGAAGTCCGGTGTAGCTAAGACCGGTGCTTGGCACATTGCCTCTTTAAGATGTTCAAAGGCCTTTGTTGCTTCCGGAGTCCATGAAAATGAATCTTTCTTCAATAATGTTGTTAGAGGTGCTGCTATTCTCCCATAATTCTTAACAAACTTGCGATAATACCCTGTCAACCCAAGAAATCCTCGCAGATGCTTTATGGATGTGGGGATTTTCCATTCCTTAATGGCTTTAATTTTGCTAGGGTCTACCTTAACTCCTTCATGAGATACAATATGACCCAAATATTCCACCTCCTGGACTCCAAAGAAACATTTGGATCTTTTTGCATATAATTGTTTCTCCTCCAATAGTTGTAGCACCTTGTCAACATGTTCAACATGATCCTTCCAAGACTTGCTGTAGATTAGTATATCATCAAAAAATACTAACACAAATTTTCTAAGGAATGGTTTGAAAATTGAATTCATCAAACCTTGAAATGTTGAAGGTGCATTGGTAAGGCCAAAAGGCATGACCAAAAATTCATAATGACCCTCATGAGTTCTAAATGCCGTTTTCGGAATGTCTTCAATCTTCATTCTGATTTGATGATATCCCGAACGAAGATCCAACTTGGTGAAGTAAATTGATCCATGCAATTCATCCAGTAATTCATCAATGACAGGAATGGGGAACTTATCTTTAATAGTGAGCTTGTTGAGCTCCCTATAATCTGGACACATGCGCCATGATCCATCCTTCTTGTGCACCAATACTACTGGAGCTGAGAAAGAACTTTGACTCGGTTGAATTATACCAGCCTCTAGCATTTCTGCAACCATACGTTCAATTTCACTTTTTTGGACATAGGGATATCTGTACGGCCTGATGTTTGGAGGAACACTTCCTGGAATCAGATGAATAGCATGATCATGATCACGCATAGGTGGGAGACCTTTGGGAGTCTCAAATACCTTGGAATGATTGTCCAGGACTTTTTGGAGATCTGGAGAAATAGATGATTCCAATGTGGAAACATAATTGTGCAATTACACCTCTTTGCTCCTTTTTTAGAAGCTTTGTCATGCCATTAGAGCTGATTATCTTTCCTGGTTTCCCTGCAATACCCCTTAATTCAACTTCCTTTCCTTCCACAGAAAATTTCATGAAAAGTTCTTGAAAATTAAAAGCTATTGTACCCAAGGATTGTAGCCATTGGACTCCTAGTACAACATCAGCACCTCCCATTGGAATGGAAAGCATTGGGCTAGTCAATACATATTCTCCCATGGATAGCTTGATATTATGGCACTTTCCAGAACAATTTATTGTTCCTCCATTTGCAATCATCACTTGACACTCTGGTGCTGGATATAGGAAGCAATTCAATTCTTTTGCTACCCTACAATGAATAAAATTGTGGGTGCTTCCTGAATCAATCAACACTATTACCTTTTTCTTCTTGATTTGTCCTTCTATCTTGATGGTTTGAGGAGTGGTAATTCCCGCCAATGCATTACAAGATATGGTCGGATTTATTTTTCTTCATCTAGGCTTTGTTCCTGGAATATATCCTCTTCTTTTGACCTTTCTTGCTCCTTTTCTTCTTCCTCTTCACAATCTATGTAGAATAATTTCTTCTCAGCACACTTATGACCTTTTGTGTATTTGCTATCACAATTGTAACAAAGCCCTTTTGCTCTTTTTTCTTCCAATTGTTGTGGTGTCAACCTTGTAGGTTGTGGAAGACTATGGGCAACAACACTTCCGTCTTTATAGTTGTGAATGGTATGCTTCCTAGTTGCCATAATTTTGCTTTCCATTTTTCTTGCTAACCTGAATGCCTTCTCTAATGAATCAGGTTCCCAAAGGCACACATCATGTTGGATATTATCCTTTAAAGACCCTATGAACACATCAATCCTATGCTCCTCTGGAATATCTTTTACCCTTATGTTCAATTTTTGGAACTCCTCAATGTGCTCCATTATTGAACCCTTTTGTTTGAGACTTATCAATTGGCTAAAAAAAGTGTTGCTTTTTGTATCCTCATAATGTGCTATCAATTCTTCCGTAAAAATTGCCCAAGTGATAAATTGTTTACGAGAACAAAGCCATTGATACCATACAAACTGATTTGGTTCCAAATATAAAGTTGCCATACGTACCTTTTGTGTGTTTTGCACATTATTGAGATCGAAGAATTGCTCCATCTGTAATATCCATGTGGCGGGATCCTTGCCATCAAACTTCCTCATATCGATTTTTGGAACATGGTGAGTCTTCGATCCAACATTAGAGTCTATGGAATCATGATTAACATTTCTTTTGTTCTCATCATGAGTTTCCTTTAGTACTCTTTCACCCTTAGTGACTATTTCTTGTAGCAACTTATCCATCTTATCATCCATGCCATCAATTTTAGCGTCCATGCCATTCACCTTAGCTTCCATGCCATCCATCTTAGCTTCTACACCTTTCTTTAAATCATCCATATTAGCTTCTACATCTTTCCTTAAACCATCCATTTTAGATTCTGTTGCTTTTTGTGCAAGTGACATTTGTTGCACTTGTTCTTGTAATTTTGATATATCATGTAGCATTTCTTCTTCTTCTTCATGAGTCATGCTAGAGCTTTCAGGTTCCTTACTAGGTGTTTGCATTTTCTTTCCTCGGGGCATCAGTTACCGATAATAATTCTCTAATATGCCCTTTGAATTCCTTCAAAATAAATTTTCAAACCAAGCTTAAGCAAAAATTAAAGAAAATCTACACACCTTTTTTCACTTTGTAGGAGCTCGATATTGCCTCTGATGTATCTCTGTACTTTCTGATTATCTAGTTCTAAATTTGTGACCTGTAGTAGCCCTCTGTGTCCTCTTTCCAATGCCACAAGTCTGACCCAAATTGGATTCTCCAAGGAAGAGTTATGTGAAATCTCCCACAGTGACTTGATTATAGACTAGTTCAGTAGAGCGAACTTGTACGACGTGCCACGTGTCCCTGTTTCAACCTTTGACTCTGAAAAATATATAAAAGAAAACTACAGTCCGTCCTCTTTCTGTACCTTCTTATGAAATTTCAATCCGATGCTCAGAAAGAAAGTTATGACGATTTTCCCCAGGTCACCTGTTTTGAGTGTAATTCAGGAGTCTGCAAAAAGACCAACTTCCTCAGATCATATCTCCGAAAATATCGAGCAAAAAACTCTGAAATTCGGACCCAAGATTCAGCACGATTTCTTCTCAAATGGGTTTTTTTTGCGACTTCTGAAACATCACAAAAAAAAAGTTATAGCGAAAATGCCACGATGACCTGTTTGGAGCAGCGAAACCCTAGAATCCAAAGCTCTGATACCAAATGTTATGAAACCAGCTCAAGAAAAAATAGAAAAGAAAGATCAACGCCTTAGAATTCAGCCTCTTCGAGGGGGCAACCTCCTTTACATTACATAAATGAACAATTCTTGGATGATACAAATGACAAAACCTCATTTCTATATATAGGAGTCTAAGGAGTCACAATATAATCCAGCCGACCTAACAATAATAATATAAAGCCACAAAAATAATAATAGAGGGATTCTAAGGGGCACAGAAATAACAATATGTGGGTAATAGGGGCACAACAATATAAATAAGGGGTATAACTACAATAGTAATGGGGTAATCACTAGTATTATAGGGACCCAACATGGCAGCACTACATATCATGAACAGAACAGACGCCATATTGACAACAAAGAGGGTGCTCGTATTAAGAGGCTTTGTGCAAAACCTAGAAGCAAGATGTCGGGAAATAAAGAAGGATGTAGACAATTTTGAAGTAAAGCTTGTAGCACTACAGACTAAAGGATCGCCCAGCCTACTGACTAGCGCTGGAAGGTTATTGACACGTGACCAATATGCAACCCGGCTCAATAATTATGTCACAAATCAGCATACTGCTTCATCAAGTTCTCCAGCACAAGCAGGACCTCCTTCAGGACAGACTCTCTATGACAAGCTGGAAAACTTATTTTACATAGAACATGAAGTTAACCATCTGTTTGAGATGCCACCCAACTATTACAAGTACACAGAGGCTGATGAGACACTCGTCAAGATACAAAAGCATCAGTTACCTCCCGAGGATTGGTGGCAGGCAATGCTGGCCATTTTGCCCAGGTAATTTCAGTTTTTGCCCCTTTTTGTTTATTTCAAATCTCGGTCAGCTATGAGTTAGCAAAAGGAGGCATGAAAGCACCGGACAGAGCAGTTAAGGAACGCGCAGAGCAGGTTGGAGCAGTGACAAAGCAAAGAGCTGGGACGACAAGCCTAAAAGCGCGGATTTTTGAAAGCGTGGCCCAGTCGACTCAATTGGACTCAAAAGTCAATTTTCTCTGACAGAATGAACAACTGTTACATTCATATTTACTGCGACATTTACTCTTTCAGCTACTACTCCTTAAGAGTTGGCGAAGAAGTTATGAGCTATTAATTCATCATCTAGATATTTTTGTATCTTGTTTTTTGTATATATACCACCCTCTGCATTGTTAAAAGGGTTGGTTGGTTGTATAGCTCCAAGAGAGACTCGCTCTGTATACTTGATGTTTTCATTAATCAAAGACTGCTGAAAAGTTTGGAGGATGGACTGTCTACTGTGCTATTAATGTTTTGAAGAATGAATATGGAATTCTTGTGCTGCAATATGACTCAATAAGTGCCTCTTACCTCTGTTTTCATTGATATATGCTCATATCATACATGTATCACCATCTAAATAGCAGAAAGAAAGATTAGCTTAGAACTTGTTTAACTGCACTCTATGCTCAATTTCTGCTGTTTCTTTATGTTTTCATCTGAAATGAATTGGTAATGAATATGATTTCCCTTTGGCTCATATTTACCCTAATTCACCCATGTTTGACAGTTATCTAGGGATTCTTTACTGCTCCTAGATAGAGCTCATTCGCCTTCCCTCTGTTAAGCTGAACGAGAGATTCTTAATTGCCTCTCATTCCTTAGCTTTCATTCCATCTTTTTAGCTTGAATCATTGTTTCATGTGCAGCTAGCTTGCTCCATATTTCTCTCTTGTAACCAAGAAAATGCATATTCCATGACTCCACGCCCAATGGTTTGAACTTATCATACTATACATTTCCTCTCTGCTTGAAAGCATCATCCTTCCCACCAAAACTTAAACAAAACCCCTTGAACTCAATAACTAGCCTAAAACCATCATCAACAAAGTTAAATTATAAAGAGAGAGCCCTCTTTGATTGCAGGTAGGCTAGGACCTGCAGTCCAAAGATTGGTTTGTGGTTACCTCGGCCGTATTCCCTTGGGAGTCAAAGGGAACAACCTAAGTGATAACATGGTGTTTCAATCCACCTTAAGGTTCAAATAAATTGTTCCACCATATAAATAAATGGCTAAACCACGGAATCTCAACACTTGAAAAATGAAAGCAAAATTTACATTTTGGTTAAGATTTACAAAATATTAATAAAATCACAATTATATCTGCGATCTATTTAAACTTTTGAGCTTAAGTCATATTTACAATTTCAAATGTCGCGAAGGCGTTAGGTTAATGGTCGCTTGTCAGTGAATGTTGCAATTGTGTTCACATTAATTTTCAATTAACGCGTACTCTCCTATTCAAAATGGGAAAATATATTTTCGAAAACTCTTTTCCCATATTTCTTATCTCATGTATCATTCAAAATGGGAAAAAATATTTTAAAAAACCCTTTTCCCATATTTCTTATCTCATGTTTTATTATTTTAAAATCAAATATTTATGAAAACCATTTTTCACCTTTTTGTTTTTATTGATTAATTTATTTATTTTGACTTTAAGGAAAAATGGAGAAAACTATTACCATACACTTTGATTTCTATTTAATGCAAATTAAAAAGATAAAACGGACCCATTGCCATCTATCACATGGAACTTTTGGTTCTACATGCTTAACCCAAATTTTCTGCAATGACCAGAACCTACGTGGCCATTTTGTAATTTATGCCGACAATAGCGGATCAATTGCTATGTATGAGTTGGCTTAAGTAACATTTTGTAGAACGAACAAAATCGTACTTATCTGCTAGTACTAAATGTCAGTTGTCTTGTATGCCTCAGGATTGACATTCCGTGGTTTATATCTCTGGGGCCATTCTGAGAATAGCCAAGAATCGCACGGTGGCCCATGTGCCTACCGAATTTATTGAAATATCTAAAATAAACCTTTTTCCCTATATACTATACCAAAAATAAACCTTTAAGAAATATATTTTGCCCAAAAGAAAATATTTAACAAAACGATATGCCACTTTAAAATTTACTTTTGACTTTCTCCAAAAAAAAAAAATTGCGTCTTTGGGTATAAAAGTGAGTGAATAATATGATAAGTATATTATTTAGCCAAAACGGAAACATGGACAAAAGTTTTTCATCCAAATGACTTTTTTTTTTTAGTTTTCTAAACTTTTTTGGGACGGCAAATCGACTTCTTTGCGGAAGTGGTTAGGGTAGCTAGCTCGTAAGCGACTTGATATGATGGGTCAACGACTTAGGGTCTTGACTTTTAATATGTTAAAAAAACACTGACAGGCCGGAAGGAACCGGTTACTAGGTTGTCGATTCTGGATCTGACACAAAATCAGTAGACAACGACGCTGGGCACATGGGGCGATTTTGAGAATCCCAGGGTGGCCGAGCGATTTTCAGAATAGCCCCATACACTCAGCGAATTTGTTAATTTGTGGGCGTCGGTAGACAAAGTCTGTGTGAAATAGGGGAAAAAACAAATTTGATGTTTTGACATGTGGAAAATAAACAATTTATTGTTTTAGAGTGGGCATGTATTAACTTTGCTTACCATTCTAGTACAATACACAACTTTCAAGTCAATTTCGTATACAAATATTAACAATTGTTTTACGACTACTGTTACTGTTTCCCATAGATGCTGTTTTCCAGGGGTGGTTGGGGTGGAAGGCGTTCATGAATCTGCCAGCCGAGATTTTACCTTGACTATTAAACCTTCCTGAGAATGGTGGCTATGTTGTGGCCCTGAGGATATCTGGGCGCATTTTGATTATTCACTGTTCACAATGCTTTCAGCTAAAGAAGGTAAGCTACCATTTTCGTTAATTTTCTCTCACGGTTCGAGCACAGTTTTGAATAAGATTGCCCAGTAAATTTTTGATTATGCAAGGCGCAAGATCTTAAACAAGTAATTGCTTTGTTTTTCCCAAATATGATATAGAAGAGAGCTATAATTCCTATGAGACTAATGTAATAGAATGAGTTGTAGCCAGAAGAAGGAGCTCTGCAATTGATTGGAAGGGGAGTGTAATTCAAAGACATGCACTGCGAAGCGCCTTGTCGCCAAGAACCAATAGGATTTTCTTGTTCTCTTCATCAAAGCGGTGGCTCTGGAGGTATTATGCAAAACTATCTTTGCCAATTGTGTTGCTGACTCAGCAGGGAAGACATAGACAGAGCGCCTCGGCCAAACCCTGCGATACCAGAAGGTTGATCTACTGAATTTATTGATATATTTTTTAAAGGTTTAATTTTGGTATAGTATAAAGGGAAAAGGTTTATTTTAGATATTTCAATAAATGGCGTAGGCACATGGGGTGGTTCTGAAAATTGCACCAGCTATATAAACCGCGGAATGTCAATCTTGAGGCATACAGGCAACTGACATTTAGTCCCAGCGGATACGACGAGATGACCAAGTACGATTTTGTTAGTTCTACAAAATGTTACTTAAGCCAACTCACACATAGCAATTGATCCGCCATTGTCGTGGTCATTGTAGAAAATTTGGGTTAGGCAGGTAGAACCAAAAGTTCCATGTGATAGATGGCAGTGGGTCTGTTTTCTCTTTTTAATTTGCATTAAATAGAAATCAAAGTGTATCATAATAGTTTTCTCCATTTTTCTTGAAAGTTAAAATAAATAAATCCATCAATAAAAACAAAAACGTGGAAAATGGTTTTCGTAAATATTTGATTTTAAAATAATAAAACATGAGATAAGAAATATGGGAAAAGGGTTTTTTAAAATATTTTTTCCCATTTTGAATGATACATGAGATAAGAAATATGGGAAAAGAGTTTTCTAAAATATATTTTCCCATTTTGAATAGGAGAGTACGCGTTAATTGAAAATTAATGTCAACATAATTTGCAACATTCACTGACAAGCCACCATTAACTTAACCCCTTCGCAGCATCTGAGATTGTAAATATGATTTAAGCTCAAAAGTTAAATAGATCACATATATAATTATGATTTTATTAACATTATGTAAAACTTAACCAAAATGTAAATTTTGCATTCATTTTTCAAGTGTTGACATTCTTGCGGTTTACATAGTTGGGGCAATTTTCGCATCGAACCAAAGAGCCTGTCAATCTCTTTGTTTGATAAACCTACGCTGTTTATTACACGAGTGAACATTTGTTAAATAGAAAAACTTTTTCCATTAATTTATATGAAACCAAGTAAATAACATTGATGTGTTTGATATTTGAATTATGTGATTTTTGTATTCATACAATTGTATGTTAATCATTTTTTTTAAACAGTGATTATTATTATTTTTTTGACATAAAATTCATAAAAAAAAAACTATTATTTAGCCATTTTTAGTTAAAATTTCTTGTAAAAATTGTAATTTTGACATGTCATTTCTAGCAAAAAAATTATCAAAACGTGTAGTTTTTTAGTTATATTTATGTGAAAAATGGTTTTTTTTTTTCAATTATTGAAAATTATTGTTTTTTAGAGACAATTATTTCATTTGGATTGAAATATTAATTAACGATATATAAATATGTTGAATATCGAAAATTCAAAATATCGACCTTCTTCTTTAAATATGCAAAACAATAAAAATCTCACTACAAAAAAAATAAAATAAAATAAAAACAAGAAAATATGAAGAAGAAGACCACTTCAAAAACTATTAAATTTAGAAAATAATTATTTACATTTCATACATTAGAAAATTTAAAGTAAAAAAAGGTCTGATGCTTAATTAGCACTTTTTTAAATCAGCATGAAAATCACTACCATTATAAAATGTAATGTACATAAAAAAGTTTAAAGTGCCAAAAACTATGCTATAAAAAAGACGTGTGTTTTGCATCACCCATTTTCAAAATTGGGTCACTTTTTTGCTATCTCTACAAAACAGGTAACAATATCAGTTCTCGTTTCAAAGTTTATATTGTTTCAAAGCCCCATTGCTGAAAAGATGCCTCTACAGAGATAGGTTTCAAAGGTAAAGACATTAGTTTTGACTTACCCTCAAACAACTGACATTTGTGACACGTTGTTACTTCTTTTTTAACATCAAAAAATAGAGTATGCTAGTAAAAACCAGCTCTCAAAATTTTATTTTTTGTGGCCTTTCAGTAATGATGCCCCCCACATTCTCCATCATGAAACTCTTTACTCATTTTCTTAGCTTTGTCTTCTAGCAATCCGTTCAACAAAATACCATGAGGATCTTTCCAGAATAGATAACCATTCAAAATACAATAATTAATGTATTTCAGTCTCAAAAATCTATCCCATGTCTTATCTATTCCTGGTGGTACTTGTAAATTTTGCAAAATATAAACAACATCAACATACCACGGACATTGTTTAAAACAATCTTCAGCTTCAACCACTGATTCTTCATCTAGAAGATCTGATAATTCAAAAACAAAAATTATACCAACAACATCAAGATTTGACTCAATCATTAGCCTGGCTAGACCTTGTCCTTTAATCAACTTGGCAGGTTTGATTTCCGTGCCGTACTCCAAAATTTTAGCAATCCACATCCATCTTCTGCCATCATCGTTTGGCTGTACTTAAATACTCTTTATTGCAACATATGGTACATACACAATCACATGAGAATGCAAAATAAACACTCTAAAATCTTTTAGTTCTTTGATCAATGCATATGCCTGTTTTTCTAGAATATTGTACTTTAGTTCAACATCCCTCAATGCCCTGTTGAAAAAGGAGATGGATTGTTCTTGTCCTGCATCATTCTTCTGAAGAAACACACCAGAGATAATATGTCCATAAGCAAAAGAAAAAATCATGAAATCTTTTGAAAAATTTAGACTAATGAGTAGAGGTGCTTGGCATGAGGCTCTCTTCCTATCATTAAAATAATTATTCGCTTGTCCATTCCACTTAATTTCACTCCCTTTCTTAAGCATTAATGTTATTACTTTTAAGATTTCTGCAAAATTCAGAATAAAACGCCGCAAAAAGTTTACTTTACCTAAGAAAGATTGCACTTCCTTTTTACTTCTTGGTTGTCCAATTTTTTGAATTTTTGTCACCGTATTGGGGTCTATCTTGATGTTGTCCTTTGATACTATATGTCCCAACAAATTTCCCTCTCTCATGGAAAAATCTGATTTATTCGGATTAAGAGAAACTCTGAATTTCTTGCACTTACTAAAAATTGTTCTAAGATGTTTCATATGGGCATATTCGGACTTTGAGAAGACAGTGATATCATCTAGATAAATCACCAAAAACTTATATTTTTCGTCAGCAAAGGTGATGTCCATTGCGCACTGAAAAGTAGCTCCTACGTTCATGGGTCTGAATGGCATCTTAGAATACATGAATGTACCCCATGGTGTGGTGAAAT
The DNA here is from genome assembly GCA_031772625.1 of Pinus tabuliformis. Taxonomy (NCBI): domain Eukaryota; kingdom Viridiplantae; phylum Streptophyta; class Pinopsida; order Pinales; family Pinaceae; genus Pinus; species Pinus tabuliformis. The sequence goes on along the minus strand of CM062810.1, from coordinate 496,071,416 downwards.
CAGTCTTCTCGTGATCTTTTGGGTCAACCAGGATCTAATTGTATCTTGAAAACCCATCCAGCATGGAAATCTTTTCTAAACCAACCACCTTCTAGAGAATGTGATCTATTTTTGGTAAAGGATAATTATCCTTCATTGAGACTTTATTTAAATTTCCGAAGTCCACATTCAGGGAATTTCCCCACTTTTCTTTATTATTGGCACCAGCTTTGCTAACCAATTGGAAAATATGAGTGGAATGATCATTTTGGCAGCCAACAAACTTTTTACTTCTTTCTCAATCAATGACAGTAGTTTTAGATTGTTCCTTCTTAACTTCTGTTTGAATGGTTTCTCATCTTCCTTAAGTGGTATAGTATGTTGGATAATGGGTTGATCATAAATTTTCAAATCTTCGTACCTCCAGGTGAATATATCAACGAATTCCTTCAATAATTCTGCATATTGTGTTTTTTACTATTTCTTCAAAGTGCTAGAAACTTTGACAACTTTTGGGTCACTTTTGGTTCCAAAATTGTAATCCTCCATCCCCCCTCAATTGGAAGAATTCTTGGCTTCACTTCTACATCATTAGAATCAAATAATATTTCTAAAGGTACTAAGCCTCTAGGAATCAAATTATTACTAAGCTGAATAATTTCCTTTCCTGCTACAACATTCAAATAGACTGTTGTTTCATAATTTTCATTTGCAATTTGGTCTTCATGTTTTTCTATTGGGGTGCTGAGAAATTCAGTTGTTCTCTCCAGGAAACTTCAGATCTGCTGATCATCTTCATAAACCTGCCAATGCTTTGTATTATCTGCAATTGAAGGTCAGTGTCTAACATTTATCTCATACTTTTCAGCTGAATACAACGAGACTCTAAATGTAATAGCAACTTTTGCTACGACATCTGCAATTCCATTCTTCTCTCTTGGTATCAATGAAATTTCATGTTTAGAAAATAATTTAGAAAAAAAATCCCAAATCTCATTTTTGTAAGCTCTCATCCTTGGATGCTTAGTTTGATAGACGAATTTAACTTGGTTCACAACCAGCTCTAAATCTCTAAAAATGTGAACTTTTTGTGCCTTTTTCTCTTGTAATAGATTTAATCCAATAATGGGAGCTTCATACTCTGCTATGTTATTTGTACAATCAAACTGCAGTCTAAAAGAATGAAATTGACTTATACAATCTGGTGGAAATATCCACACTCCTACTCCAGAACCCTTCTCACAAGTGGATCCATTAAAGTATAATTTCTAGACCTCCCTTGAAGAAATCTAAACTTGTTCTTGCTGAATATCAGTTTCATTTGTTGCTGACATTTCACCCTCGGAATAACCATCATTGAAGAAGATTTGTGACCCTAGCTCTGTATCTACTACATATATTGGATGTTTATCCGACTGTGTTATGTTTCTCACCATATAATCCATTTGAACTTCTCGATAAAGTCTTTTCATTTCACCAAACAATGGTATAGAAGCATAAGACATGTCCATCTATAAAGTTCCTCCCAATCTTGCTGCCCAAGATCAGGATAACAACATGCCAAATCTAGCAGGAATGTTTGCTACTACTATATCCATCAAAACACTTTTAGCGGGAATCTGAGCTAAGGTGACAACTAAATCTTTAATCAACCCTAAGCATTTTACCTTTCTGGAATCAAAGGAGAAAAAATCTTTATAGGGTCTAGTAATTTGAAGTCCTAGATGGTCCATGACTGATTTGGGCATGAGATTATGTGAGGCTCTAGAGTCTAACATTGCATTATGAAGAATCATATCATGCACATTTAGACTTACATAAAAAGGGGGCACATCATCATTTGCACTTGTGACATGTGGGCCAAATACAAATTCGGGAGCATCATCATCTAGGTTCAAATAATCTTGTGAAATTATGCTAACTTGATCAATTTCTAAATATTTAATGATAGTATAAATTATTTTCCTATATTTCTCATTTCTTAAAATTTCAGCAAAAGGAATGGACACTTTCAGCATCTTTGGTATCCTTCCTTGGATCTTTTGGATTGTCCTTCTTTGGCTTCTCTGGCTTCTTTAGTATCTCTTTCCTAGGCTCAACTTGTTGTTCGGTTGTTGTATTTTGTGGTGAAGCTTTGATAGGAAAATTCCGATTTCATAGATTGTACTGTCTTTGAAAATCTTCCACCCCATTATTTTACCCCTGCTGATAAACAATTGAATCACAAATATAAATGTTGTCTTTTTCTCCCGAGCATCCAGCAGAAAGGTCATGTTCATGAATTTCAGTCTAAAGAGGTAGGGTTCATGAATGCCCTTTGTTGAATATCAACATTTGAAAGAGTTCGTCTCAAATTGAAGATAAAATGAGTCTTTAAGAGGGTAGAAATACATTAAAAATTTTTTTTTTTTTTTTTTTTAAATACAGTCCCCTCTGTTTTTCTATTTCACTCAAAATTATTTGTCTCCACCTCCATATCTGGTTTTTCAAAAGAAGTACAGGCAGTATGACAGGGGGTTTATGAGAAAATAGGCCACTAACTCCACTAGACTCCATGCACATCCTCAAGTGGTGGAAATATTTACAAGGGAAAACTGGATGAATTTCTTTGAGAAGTTTATAGGGTTTGATGATGAAATTTCCCATGGATTTTCTCTCTCTCTGGTCCCTCACACAAGAACTCATGTTACTGTAACCATTAGAGGCCCCTCCATTGAAATAATACCTGAATTCATCAGTGGGGTCACTACCCTTCCTCTTGGGCTGCCTTGGAGTAAAGATGAAAAAATAATTTCCCAGGCTGCCAAGAGGAAATTTTTCCAAGATAATGAAACCCCTGTTGAAGACAAATATGGAATTAGGAGGGCTAGTGTACCATATACCTGGGATGAGGTTAGCTACCAAGTGATCAAATACATTTCTTGTGAGGGGAGGCACAACATTGTTTATGGATATCATTTTAGAATCCTCCAAGAATTGAGATATGGCATGGATACCCCAGCACATCAAAATCTTAGTATCCCTTACTTTTTCCTTCAGTCCCTCATTGACTCCAACACCAAGGTCCAAGAAGGAAATTCACAGCAGCTAGCTCACCATGGCCTAATCAAGATTCTAGTAGAAGAAGCCCTCCATACCCTTACAATCCCTATAGCATGGGAAGTTTTCAGAAATATGACAGCTGAGGATGACATCAAGGCATTAACCTATGATGTCAGTCCTGCTGTTAGTGAGGAGGGAGAATAATGAGGAGGAGAAGATGAAGCCAGTGGTGACATCGCGGAGCAAGATAGGAAGGAGGAAATAAAAGAAACAGAGGAGGGAAGAGTTGAAGGGATAGAACAAGAGGTAGAAAAAAGACAAAGCATGAGGAGGAAAAAGAGACAGGAGAGGGAGAAAAGGAGGCATAGAGGGCAGAGCAAAGAGAAGAGTCCCCTGAAACTTTGGAAAGAGAAGCAGTAGCTGCCATCACTGCCCTCAGTACACCAGTCAAGCAGAAGAGGAAAAGAAAAACCTCCACGTATTTCAGGGCAAGGAAGAGTACCAGAATTAAAACAGGCAAACCTTAGCCCTCATCAAAGACTCCCATTAACATTGAAGATTCACCATCTTCCAAGGTGAAAGAATCTCCTTCCAAGACACCCATAACCTATGAAAGGAGGACTACAAGATATTCTACATGGAAGGGAAAGTCAATTCTACAGGACCCAAAACCAGACCTACAGGAGGCTAAAGCAGTCCTACAGGAGACACTGTCCAAACTACAGGAGACACAAAAACTTGAGGAAAAGATAGGAGGACGGCCAGAGGTGAAATAGGAAGCACAAGAGCTACAAGAACCTAACCCCCAACCTAATCTTGACTCCTATTACAGACTACTTGAGGGAGGCAAGATAATCCCACAGAAATTTTCAATTCCACTGTTTTTCAAATTGGAAAAAGAGAGAGTGAGAACGCATAGGTGGATGCAGATAGCCAAGTCCAAAGGAGTTGAGGATGTTGGCCACATGGATGACAAACTCAGGGAAATGGGCAGGGAATTGAGTGCTCTCACAATAGAGAAGCCATTACAAGAAGCCACCTTGAAAATGAGAATGAACTAACAAGGAGGTAGCTGCAGGAGAAAGAGACTCATTTGGCATACATGGCTAGCTTATCCATAGAAGCATTACAATGCAGAACACCAACCAAATCTTATGGCCTCTATTTGAAGGATCAATTGCTTCAATTCCAAATAAAAACTTTGGCACAAAGAGGCATAATGCCTTTCCAAGACTATAGGCAGTTCATGGATTTGTGTGACCAAAGCACCTCCGAGGACACAGTAAAGATGGCAGAGTTTTGTCTACACAACATGGCCCTCACAGACCTGAATGTGTGGGACCTAATGCCAAGCTAGGGGATCTGCAGTTAATGGCCATGGCGTCATGGATGAGCCATGAAGAATTGATGGCAGCATAAATGAAAAGATTGTTAATAAAATAGTAGAATGAACCATTGATGATAAGAGTTGAGCCATCAGATCCTATGGGACTCATCAGCGCACACAACCTGCTTGCCAATGACCCTCAGATTGCCCCTAAATATCTAGCCAATCAGGAACAAGCCATTGCACACTTTGAAGATATGCTTAGGCTACTTGGGGATGATTGTGTGCATGCATGCATGAGAAGATGAAACACCTTACCCCATAGCTTGCAGATCAGAGAATACCATTCCCCCATGCGGCTGAAGGAGGCATTGAAAAGAGTGCCAATGTACAAGCACTCCATATAAAGGTTGAACGTTAGCTGGATTGGCCTCAAACTGAGTCCTCTACTCATATTAGGCATGCTGGAAGGCAGAAGAGAATAAGAAGAGAAGGAGCAATGGAAGGGCATAGACAGAAAGGCAAGATTTTATGGAGAACATGAGCAGACCACATCAGAAGCCTGGAATGCTAGGGAGGCCACCAAGGCCATGAAAGACCAAGAGATTGACTAGGTTGCTCAGAGGATGAGAAACACCTTCAGTAGGGGGTGATGATGAGCCTCATAAATGGGTAACTATATGGTCTCATTTTACCTCCTAACCTAGTCAAATCAACCATTCTCTTAACTTATTGTATGATTTTCTGATTATATTTATGCTTATAGGATGAGTAGAGTTAGTTATTATGCCATGTGGTCTAACATGTATTTAATGCAGATTATTGATGGATTTCAAGGTCAAAGTCAAGGATCTAGTGGTCAAACTGCAACAATAACTCGAAGTAGACAAAGGAAAGGACTTATAGGAGGGAATCCCCCTCATCTATTGCTCCTCACTTCGAATTCCCCTTCATTTAGCTTGGAGTACAAGCAGTCGAATCATGCACTAAAATGCAGCCGAGCAAGTGCAAGATGATTGATAGTTATCTCGAGTTTTGGGAGCCAAACCTCCCTGATTTTAAGGCAACTGTTGGTAGCTTCAGATGTATAAGTAGAGAGGCTTAGGGCCTCACTAGGATCGACTTTTTTGCTAGATCTATTGTTTCTGACTGCTTTTGAGTCGAGAGGACTGCTCTAATGTGTTAGAAGCATTTGTTCCAGTGAGGAACCCCTTTCGTTTCACACGAAAATGTTTTTGATAACCCTAGCTACGTCATTTTTAAGATCTAGAGGTATACAATGTTTATTTGCAGTTTCTAGTTTTTTTATCTCTGTTTATTTCAATTTATTTATCTCTGCGTTTTTTATTACCGGATCTTCACCTTTCATTTTTGCGTATGCTCTTTGCCCCGCGACTCTGTGCGATCTGGGCAAATCAGAAACAGAAAGGAAGTTTTTTTTCTCATACGTATGCTCTTTTCTGTCGCGCCTTAGTGTGATCTCGGAAAATCAGAAACATTGAGGAAAATAGTTAGTTTTCGGGTAAAGATAACTTCAAATCCTAAGGTTTGTTTTTTTTTGTATGTCCGTTTTGGTTTTTGTTTTGCAAGAAAAAAAGATCTTTCTCAAGTAAGCACGCACCCCAAAGCTTCAGTGACTAAAAAAAAAAAAAAACCCCTTCCTCTTTTCCAAAAATTACTAACCTTTTAAACTAGCTCACTTGGTTCAAAGTTACTTTATGATAATAGAGGTCTTGAATTCAATTCTTTCTCTTTGTTGAGCTAATTAGATTAAGTTTGGAAAGGGGGCTGATTTTTTTTTAATGTAACATTATCACTCATTTCCGCACATTCCCGCACTTCATCGGCATCTTCAACAACTTTTCTTCAAAAAGTGGTGACTTCTTCATCCGAAAGACGTTTTCAAAGCCGTTTTTTTTAATCAACCTAATTTTTCGAGATCTTTCCAATGGAACACTTAGTTTAACATCTATAGCTTCAGTTTCTGTTAAAATGGAAAGTCCATGCCAAGTTATTCTTGACAACACCAACTACTACCAATGGTGGTCCTACATTGTGGATTTACTTAGAAGTAAAGGTCTTTACAGAATAGCCTCAGGCTAAGAAACCAAACCGAAAGATGAAGATAAGGTATCTAAATGGGAAAATAGGCAAGATCAAGCACGTGGGTTGATAGGGATGTATATTTCTCCAGACCTTAGATTCCATATCGCAAAACTTGATACTCCGAATGAAGCAATGAAACAGATCGCTAAAGTTTTTGGAATTAAAAATGAACTTAGAGCCCATCAACTCGAAAATGAGTTGCTTACATTGGACCCCAATAATTTTTCTTCCATTGAAGATTTTTTGTCTAAGTTCAATACCCTTAGACTTCTCTTGGAAGATGTTAAAGTTAAGAAAGAAGATGGTAACCTTATCTATTCCATTCTTACTAAGTTGGGACTAGCCTACTCTATGTTTGTTTCCACCTTCCATTCTACAAGAGAAGCCTTCATTTCTCAAGGACAAGACTAAAAGCCCCCCTCCTTTGATTCCTTTTGTGATTCTATAATAAGAGAACAAGAAAAACTCTTACACCCTGGTCTTCTTAATCTTTGAAACTCTTCTAAGAAAGCCTTAGCCGCCCAGCAAGAACCAAATTCAAATAATCCTAAGAATTTGTATCCTAAAAAGAATGGTCCTAAACCAAACAAGGGTCCTAAGTAATTTCAGCCTCAAAATGAAAAATCATTTCAACAGAATGATAAGGAAAATAAAAACAAAGGGAAGAAGACTAATAGACATTGCCACTTTTGTAATCGAGATGGCCACTTATAATCCAAATGCTTTAAGAAGATGGAAGCGTTGGAAGTAGCAATGAAGAAGCATAACATCCATTTGGAGCACTCTTCAACTTCAACTTCAACTTCATCTTCAAGAATAACACTTTCTACATGTGGTTGTCAAACATCTCGGTCTGGATATGCACTAAATGTATCTTCTTCTTCTAATTCTCATGAATGGCTCAATGATTCTGGAGCTTCTTATCACATGGCCAAAAACAAAGCCATGTTTTCTTCTTTAAATGATCGAAAGTCTATTGCAGGCTATGTATTCATTCTTGGTTCAACACCTATTACATGGGCTTGCAAGAAAGAAAGTGCCATTTCTCTTTCTTCAGCAGAAGCAGAGTATCGTGGTGTCGTAGAATCTAGTAAGGAAGCCTTGTGGCTTTGTCAGATCCTATCAGAGTTTGGCTTTCAGTAGCAACATCCAACTACACTTTAGTGTGATAATCAAAGTGCCATTCAACTATGCAAAGATCCAGTCCAACATCAACACAGCAAACACATTGAACTACACATGCACTTCATCGTAAAGCTCATTCATGACCATGTTCTTGAAGTGCAATATTGTTCAACAGATGATCAAGTTACAGACATCTTTACAAAGGCCCTCACAGAGGCGAATTTTACTAAACTTCGATTTATGGTTTGAGTTCAGGAAGTTGTCACTAAGGGGGGATAGGCTCTAATGCCTCCTTCCTTCTCCTATTGTGTCATATTTGTACATCCTTCAATCCTATCCCAAGTTGTTCTTAATGGGGGATGTTAGGATATTCCAACACATAGGAAATAGTTAAGTATAACTTGGTCTAGTGTAGAGTTAGGTAAATTGTGTTTCTTTACTATGTACTTTTGTAACTTACAATCCGATGGTCATGATATGTAGTGATCCGACGGTTCATTCTTTCCTTAGTATTACCGACACTTGGTCCGTGGCTTAACACCTGATTGGTCCATGATCTCTATTTAAAGAGCATGGAGGGTCATTTGTAGGGTAACCGTTCATGAGAGAAGCTTATGTAAAATTTCATTCTTTTATTAATAAATTGCCTGAAGTGGCAGCGTTGGCTCAGGCCATGGACTGTTTCCCTCTTTGAGGGTTTTAACCACGTCAACAATACTGGTGTATTGATATGTGTTCTGTTTGTGAGCGGTGTCCTTTGGTGTTCTGTTTGAGGAACTTACCCTGTAAATTCCTATATACAAAGGTGTTAGGATCATAATTCCCTAAAGCTTGAGCTAGTAGAGGCTCTTTTGAATTGAGAACTTGTACAACGTTGATATGTAGGATCACCTACAAGAGCATCTGCTGCATCCCGAGTAGCGCAGACCCATTTTGGAAGCTGAGGAACTAAGGGAGGATCCCAAGAAGGTGGGGGAGGATTGTCATCCTCACTGTCATCATCTAAAAAAGGAATATTTTCAGAAGTAGAAGGGATAGAGAGGTGGCACATTCGTCGAACTAGATTCGTAGGCTGATATATTTTTAACAAATTTTACATCTCTTCTAATGATAACATTTTTGGATTTAGGTTGAAGAAGTATAATCCTTTGACATCTTCAGAATATCCAACAAAAATACATTTTTCACTCTTAGGTTATAAGGCTTTATGTTTCTCATCTGGAATATGGGCCCGTGCTTCACTTCCAAAAACATGAAAGTGACTTACATCTAGTTTAATTGAGCTCCATGCTTCTTCTGGAGTGTTATTCTTTAAAACTTTAGTAGGAGTGTGATTTACTATGTAATTTGCACAGTTAATTTCTTCTGCCCAAAAATTAAGTCTAAGTCCTTTAGATTGAAGCATACAATTAGCCATTTCCTTTAAGGTGTGATTCTTCCTTTCAACTACACCATTTTGTTGTAGAGTATATGGAACAATATGTTGCAATTGAATTCCATGCTTAGTGCAAAAGTTGATGAATTTGTTGTTAACATATTCTCCGCCATTATCAGATCTTAGCTTAAGAATTTGATGTCTAGATTGTTTCTCAACAAAGGCCTTAAAGGTGAGTCAAGAATCAGGTTGCGTTTGGAACTGGACTGCCGCTAGGTCACGCTGCTGCTGAGCGTCGACCAGTTCTTGCGGCCTTCGGCCCTCTGCCATGGCCCCTCCGGATGCAACCCCGGAGGCGGTTGCTGCCCAACAGGCCTTCTCCGCCCTAGTTAAATCCTTACCACCTCAGTGCCCTCATCTAGCAATCTCAAATTTTGTTAAGAAGCTTGATGTTCTGCAAGAGGTGATTCTTCCTCCTGCACTCCCTCATATGGCAGCACTTTCCCTGGCAGAACGAGGTCTCATTGGACAATTCACTGGTCTATGGCCCTCTCTGAAGGCAGTGCAAAGGTGGGTTGAGCGAAACTGGTCTGATAAAATACAAGGCAAAATTTCCATCTGCTTCTATGGGAAAGGGTATTTCACCTTCCACTTTGAATCAAGAGAAGACAAGGATCTAATCTTTAGAAACATACCATATTTCATGGACTCCAGAGGCTTATACCTCAACAAATGGACTCTGGATTTTGACCCTGAATTGGATGTCCCTAGTGCAGTCCCGGTCTGGGTTCGGCTCCCTCACCTTCCTCTCCATTGTTGGGGAGATGAATTGGTTCAAGCCATTGGGAATGCTGTTGGAAGATTTATTGATCGCAGTGAGCCAAAAGACAACATGCAAGCTTGCGCCCGCATATGTGTTGAATTTGATCTTGGAAAAGGCCTCCCTGAGTCCATCAAGCTCAAAGTGGATGACTGGACGCACATCCAATAGTTGGACTACGAGCAAATCCCATTTAAATGCAAGGTATGTCACGAATATCGTCATTTTTCCAATCGCTGCTCTAAATTAGTTGATGTTGAAAATGCTTCACAAGATGAGCAATGGGAAATGGTCAAGAAAAAGAAGATTGCTACCAACCCTAAGGAAAACCCTGAAGCTGTCCCTCCCAAGGCTAATCACACAGCCTTCCCCTCCACCTCCTCACTGAATCCTCCTCTCTTTAACACTTCCACCTCCTCCCCCGCCCATCCGCTCCCTCCCCCTACTTCATCCAACCCCTTTTCCGCCATTTCCCCCCTTGAAGATAACCCCCCTTTCTCCATGTCCCAAGCTGATGCTAATGAACCCACCCCCCTTGCTAATCTCCTCCTCCATTTCCCATGATCCTCCCTCATCTAGATATACCAAGAATTCTTCTAAAGAGCACAATGTAACTCTGGACACACAAAAAAGGCAAGGGTCATGAAGGAAGTCTTCAAAGCAACAGATAGATGAAAACACCTAAAAGGATATTTCCATGGGTACTTAGAATCCCATAGAAACCTACATTTTGGGGAAAAATAGTAAAGAAGCAGTTCATAAGGAACAAGGAGAGCAAGCAACTCTCTGTACCCCCCACACTCAATGATGAAAGCCTTATCCTGGAATAGCAAGGGACTAGAGCACGCCTCCAAAATTGTTGCCATAAAAGATCTGATAATACATTAGAAACTAGAAACTCTATTGCTACAAGAAACAAAACAAGGACACCAGGAAATGAAAGGAATCATTGGTCAGCTCAAGCAGTATAATGGATGCATAAGCAAATCAAGGGGCACCTCCGGGGGAATTGCAACCCTTTGGAACCACAACATTTGGAAACACATAACAGATACAGTCAACCAGTACTGGATTAAAGTCACTCTAGAGAGCTTAATAGATAGCAAAAGGATTGTTATCTACAACATCTATGTGCCAATACACTATAGAGACAAAGAGCAGTGTTGGACTTCCCTCAAAACAGACATAGATGAAGAAGGAAACAACAATATTATTCTTGGTGGAGATCTCAATCTCATACTCCACTCCAACGAGAAAAGAGGAGGTTTTTTTTCTCATGACCCTTGCAGAACACGGTTGGAGACCATCATGCAGGATCATGATCTAGTTGATGTTGTACCAAAAAATCGCAAATTTACTTGGAATAATCGAAGACTGGGCAAAGGGAATATCATGGAGAGGCTAGACAGAATTTTGGTGCATGTCACACTGCTCTCATCTTACTCCACCGCTTATGTTGTTGTAATCCCCTATTCAATGTCTGATCATTACCCCACAACTCTTGTTCTCGAAACCCATTGTCCCTTAGGGCCCATACCTTTAAATATAGTCCACTATGGAGTAGCATTCCTACTGTTGATGAGATTGTCAAAAGCACATGGAGTGAGCACATAGAAGGGTCACCGAGATAAATATGGGAAAACAAGTTAAAAAGGACCAAAAGTGCCTTGAAGGTGTTAACACTTGAGATTTCACCCTAGGCTGAGGAAGGTAAACCTTCAAGGCAACATCAAACCATTTCACCTTGTAGCTAGCCCTACGGGGTATGAGAAGGCTCTCTCCGGTCAAACTCGGTAGATCTTTCAATAGGATGAGCTGACCCAATTAGGAACACTGATATTAGGCTAGTAAACTGATAAGGGGGGTTGATTTAAAGTTTTTGGTGTTTTTGGTGGCAATTGGAGGGAGTGCGATTCAGGGTGCGGGGATTGAGCTCAGTTTTTGCAGGTGGGTCTTTGGGGCAAGATAGGAGTTTGTGCTGATGCCTTTAGCTGAGATGGATGATCAAAGAAGAAAAAAGAGAAGCTAAAGAGGGCAAACAATGACTTTGAATCCTCTCTAGACAGTGGAAAACATAAACATTAAACAAATTTAAAAGCTGAGCATGGCAAGCATGAATTCAAACTTTATCACTTCATTTGTTTAATAAGATGCAGTAAAGAAAGAGATGGAACACATAAACACACTTATGATTACAATAAGAGAACACACCATCAACACAAGAGTCCACAAGAATCCCAATGATGTCTACAAAACCCTGGTCTTCCCTTTCCTCAAATTGCAGAGATACAAGTAAAATATACAATAGGAGCTTCTCCCTCAAGAGTCCAACCATGAAAATGAGCAAGAGAAGGCATAATATAGATGATCTAACTCATTTCCCCACCTCTAGGGGTCAAGCTCAGCTTCCTAGGAGCTGTTTCAACTAATTCCAAACTAAGCACTAGATAATAGGCAGTCAAAACAACTTGCCTCTAAAACTTAGGAAACCTATCCATGCATTAAATATTTACCATTTACATTCAAGAAACTTCTAGAAGTGATCAAGGAGAGTAAAAGTATCTTAGAGCCATGAAAGTTACATAAAAATCCATGATTTACATGCCCAAAACATTAAACCAAGTGAAAACAGTGTTTTTCTGGCCGAACTGGTCAAAATAGGCAAAATTCCCTGACATGCAGCGCACATGTGCCTGACACGTAGCGCACATTGAGAGGCCTGTTTGAGGGCCTTCCTGGTGTCCAAATCAGGTGCAAGCTAGCTCATTGGAAAGGTCTGCGAGTCTTCTTTCCAACCCCACCGGAAATTTTGAATTTGGAGTTCATTTGACCCCTCAAAACTCAATTCTCCCAAGACAGCTTTCTGCAACTCAAAATAAGGGCAGAAAGTCAAAATTTGCATGTGTTTTGACCTTTTGGAGGCCCAAATCTCCATAAAAACTGAAGTCCATCCATAGGTAGGTGTAACTTTGCATGAAAATTCCAAAAATGCTGAGTTTTTCCCGTTCTGAGTTGCCCCCATGTAGCGTAGCGCACGGGGCGCTGCATGTCAAAAGGCCAAAACCTGTCAATTTCCCAAAAATGCCAAAAATGCCTCAAAACTTTCAAAATTTCTTGTGCTAGCTGCTAGGAAGAGGCTAATGAGTATCATGGTGAGTGAGAGAGGCCTCAGCCAAGATACGGAGTGGGTTGGCCTTCTTCTTCTTCCCAAGAGCTTCGGTCAACCTTCTTTGGAATATTTTCATCTTCGCCTTGCAAACATGCATCCTTGCCCAATAATGATTTTTCATGTTTCTCAGCAGCTTCTTTTCTTGGTTGGCCTTAGCCAACAGCCTCTCCAAGTGTGCATTGACCCGGATGAGCATGGATTCTCTCTCAGCAGGCAATAGATCACCAGGTCTTCTTCGATTCAGGATTCGGTCAGTACGAATCCTCCATAACTCATCAAGTACTTTCTCCTCCTCTAACTGTTTGTTCCGCTGCTCCAGGTAGGTGATGGTCCATTGGTCACCCTCAAGTCTCCTCTGTAAAACATCATTTTCAGCCCTAAGATGCTGAATGATCTCCTTCGCCTCTTGGCTAGGAGAACTGGCCTCGAGATCAATCACTGGATCCTCATGAACCATGGGCTCTTTGCCCCTCTGCAGTTCCTGTGCTGATGAAGAAAGCGAGGCCCCTTCCACCTGATGTGGAGATAACACTTGCTGATCTGAAGATGAAGGCGAGAACCCTTCCACCTGCTGTGGAGAAAGTACTCGCCGAGCTGCTGCAAACAAGGCCCTTGGGCCTTTCTGATAAGTGACCCGAGGTGAGGAAGCTACATGTCTCGGAACAGTGATCTCTAGCTGGTGAGATGGACCTCCCTCCTCATAAAATGACCTCTGGCTTAGGCTGTGGCTGTGGTGGCGCTGTGAAGAATTCATGAGAGATGAACTCTTCCCAAGGAATGCCCTGTTGGCTCAGCTGATAGGAAACAATGAGCTGGATGATACCAAAGTGATATAAACTCGTAAACTGCTGGGCTGGGGTCTTCCTCTGTAATATAGGCACCATCTTCTGAATATCCTGGAAGAAGAAAACTGGGATGTTCATCATCCTCACTCGGGTGAAGTGCATCAACAGACGGATGTGATAAGAGTACACCAGTGAAAACCTGCCCTCACATGTAAAGTAACGCATGATGAGTCTCAAGATCGGAACATACTCCCTCCGGATAAATCTAAAAGGAAAAACCCCCGACAAGTGTCTCATGAAGGCTGGCATGACAGATGGCTCAAAATGAACATAATCCAACACTTTGCGCTTGGGCCACACCTCACCCACATTTGGTATCCCAGTAGCCTCTGAAATCAATTCCGGAGACAACACAAAGTTCACACCTGCCAAAGTGACCTGCCCATCATGAAGGTGCAAAACAAATAATCGGGCCAACTCCCTGTGGTGCTGGATCTGAGCAAGCCTCTCGCAAAACTGAAAACATGACATATACCGAAAGCAACTCACTGCCAAAGGACAGGCCTGCAATTCTGCCAATGAGGTGGGTTCCTCTCTCTTAGGACGACCACCTTTGCCCCCCCTACGAGGCCTCCGCTGTACCTCAACCTCTGTAGAAGAAGACTGGTCATCACCTTGCTCATAGGTCTCGGTGGTTGACATGGTGCTTTTGAGCAAAGTGGAGAAAATAGACAAAGTAAACTGCTGCCCTTGCCTGCAAAAATGCTGAGTTGTATGCTGTTTTCAAGGGGAAAAAATCATGAAGGAAATGTTAGGGGGGGGGGGATTTTTTAAAAAGGAAAGGGAAACATATGAAAACAAGGAATTTTCAAGGGACAATTCACAAACTGTCAAACATATAATCTCATCTTAATCAGCGGGAAATCATTTGCAAAGAAATGTTTTTATTAGGGTAACATGGATAATAATAACCAAGGGAAATGACATGTATGCTCAACAGGGGAATGGGACAGCATAGATAACTCGCTCATTTGATTTCTGTCTTTCAATGTACATCATAAAGCACACTCTGTTTTTTCAAAGGGATTCATGTACATTTGAGGCTAGGGGAAAAGGGTTTCATTGACATTTTTTCAAAAGGGAAAAGGGGTTTTATTGACAAGGATATTAGGGGATAAAAGGGAAAACATGGTTTTTGCTTTTTAAGACCACAACAACATTACTTTTGATCAAATATACATAGCACTATTTCCTTTGCTTTTGTTTATATACACAACCACATTTTCTTTATTTTTTGTTTTGGCATTTTATCACCATATTGCTTTCTTTTTTTTTTAGCATAATCATTTTGTTCTTCTTTCATAGCATTTTATTCTTTTTGCTGTGTGTGTTTTTATATCACAATGGAGGGTATTTAGGGTTTTGGGAATGTGTTTAGGGAGGGGTAGGGTTTGATACTTGGAAGGAGGAAAATTTCATATTCTTTGCAAATAAGATAAGATAGAGACATATGATGACAATTGTGAAATAAATGGGGAAACATGGAGGGAGCATAAATAGGAAATTAAAACCTTGAAAAGAAAACACCAAACCCTAGCATTATGCCTACATTGACAAGCAATCACCAAAATCTATTTTCTTTGCATTCTTAGTGATAAAACATATAAATGAAAGCTCATCATTCACCATTCATCAATTCATCAAATGTATAGACCCTACCTCGGTCGATTTTGCAACTTAGAGGGCGATTGGACAAAATTTGGGGCGGTTTTGGTGTTAACAGCTTGACATGTAGCGCAGGGCACTCAACGGGTAGCGCACAGCCTGACACGTAGCGCCAGTTATAAATTACCACTGCTGGGAAGCGCCTGACAAGTAGTGCACAGCCCAACACGTAGCGCACAACCTCTGATGGGTAGCGCACCTGAAATTGGTGCAATTTCTCTGCACTTTGCCTCCTTTTGCCTCTTCGCCCTCTCACTTCTTCTTGCAAGCTCTTTGGATGCACAATGAGGGTATTGAGAGGGAATTTGACTCTTTATAAGCTCAATTTAAAAAAATTTACTTACCAAACCCACTTTCTAATGTTTTGCCTTGACACTTTCTTTTAACACTGTTTTGAGTTTTCCTTTGTTCTGAATTTGATCTTTTGGGTGTTTTAGCTCCGTTCTTTTTGCAGGTAGACCATCTGATGGACTCTAGGGAGGAGACCAGGGTTATTGCCGGCATTTTGAAGAATTTTTGAAATTTCCTTATTGCTTTACAAAATTGACATGACCTTGGCTTTAAAAACAGGGTTTTTAAATCCAAGGTATAAAAAAGCTGAAAAATATCAATGAAACATATTTACATACCTCCTTCTGGCTTGCTGGGGACTCATGGACCTCTGACTTATGATCTTGAAATGACATTTGACTGAAACCCTAGACCTAAGGCTTTGGACTTCAAGACAAAACAAAACAAGTGTGACACAAGTTCATTAACGGATATGACCTGATCCAGCAAAGCCAAGAAGGGAACAAGGACCAGCTCCTCCATCAGTTTTATGCCATGCCTAATGGAATGCAAAACTGACATTGATGAGACACCTACTTATGCATATGCAAAGAGATTTTTGATCACTGATGGAGGGCATCATGACCGACACTAACATTGGCTCCAATGGGGATGGTGGCTCCTTGGAGGTGCCAAGAACCTTAGACCTCTGGGAGAGCAGACCAGTGCCTTATTTACTGGGCAATGGAGTCAACTTGTACACACGTGACCAAACTTGAAATGACTATATTGGACTTGACTATGAGCTGAAACTTCAAAGGACTTCGACACAAACAAACTAACTTTTGCAGAAAATAAACAATCTGAAAACTTCACACCAACTAATCACCATCCTAAGAATTATAGCCTTCACCGCGGGCCCCAAACTAAGGATGAGAGATCAGTTTCACAATTGCTGCAGAAAGAAAATAACATGGTATTTACAAGGAGGATGATTGGAGCAGAAATTTCTCAAGTATGATACCTTTTCAGAAGTAGGCCATTCACCGACCCACCGGGACATTCATCACCATTCATCTCTTTGAGAAGGAAAGCATTGGGACCACGATATGCAGCAATTTTATAAGGACCTTTCCACAAATTATCGAATTTACCGTGCTTCCCTTTGTCCTCATTGCGGGCATCCCATCTCAAAACGACATCTTCCAGCTGAAAATTTTCCGACTTTGCCTTCTTGTCATAGATTTTCTTGATGCGCTCTTGCAGCCTCAAAGAATTTTGGAGAGCCTCTTCCCTTGTTTGCTGCAAGTGAATCATTTGATTAATTCGCCTTTGTATTGGATCCGGATCTTCACCCACCTCTTGAAGCAATCTCGCAACCGGTACACTAAGTGATGTTGGAAAAACGACATCAATTCCATAAACGATTTCAAATGGCGACATGCCAATTGACTTCTTTTGACTTACCCGATCAGCCCACAGTGCATTTATCAATTTCTTATGCCAACTTTTCTTGTTAATTTCCAGCATCTTCTTGATAATGTTCACTAGTGACTTATTTGACGATTCGGCCGGCCCATTACCTTGCGGGTGATAAGCCGTGGAGTGCCCCAAGCTGATGTTATACTTATAGCAAAAATCAACCATCTTCTTGGACTTAAATGCCGCTGCATTATCTGTGATCAATTTGAATGGACAGCCAAAACGTGACAAGATATTATTCTCAAGAAAAGAAATGATTACCGAATCCGTAGCCTGCCGAGTGGGAATTGCCTCTATCCACTTTGTGAAGTAATCGGTGGCAGTTAAGATCCATCGATGCTGCCCGGATGATGCTGGGTGTATTTCGCCAATAAAGTCTAAGCCCCACTGCTGAAATGGTGCGCTGATTTCCACCGGTTTGTGTTATGAAACCAGCTCACAAAAAGATAGAAAAGAGAGATCCATGACTTAGAATTCAGCCTCTTCGAGGGGGCAACCTCCTTTACATTACATAAATGAACAATTCTTGGATGATACAAATGACAAAACCTCCTTTCTATATATAGGAGTCTAAGGAGTCACCATGTAATCCAGCCGACCTAACAATAATAATATAAAGCCACAAAAATAACAATAGAGGGACTCTATGGGGCACAGAAATAACAATATGGGGGTAATAGGGGCACAACAATATAAATAAGGGGTATAACTACAATAGTAATGGGGTAATCACTAGTATTATAGGGACCCAACATGCCCCTCTCCTTCAAAAAAGTGTTGTCCTCAACGCTTGAGTAGTTCTGGATACTTCTGCATAAAATTCTCATCCTCCCATGTGGAATCTTCAGCGGATAAGTTCTTCCACTTGATAAGATACTCTGAAATTGATCGATTTCGTAGCTGTCGAGTTCTTGTTTCTGTGACTGCTTCCGGTTCCAATATAATTTTTCCTTCCTCGTCAAGTTCTGGCAATATTGTTTGAATTGGGAGCTTGTCACCTATAACCTTCTTTAAACATGAAACATGGAAAACTGGGTGCAATCGAGAAGCTGCAGGAAGCTCCAATTTGTATGCCATAGTACCAATCTTTTGCAACACCTTGTACGGACCATAATACTTTGGTGATAATTTATTATCCTTCTTAGCTTGCTTTAGGGACATTTGCTTATATGGTTGTAGCCGTAGGAATACCCAATCACCTACATCAAAACTTCTTTCACTGCGATGTTGATCTGCCTGTTGTTTCATTCTATTTTGTGCCAACACGAGGTTATCCTTTAAGAGTTGGAGGACTTGTTGTTGATGTTCGATGTGATGTTCCACTGCCTGAACCTTAGAATTTTCTCTTAAATATGATGTGATGGATGGTGGTTGATACCCATAAAGTGCCATAAATGGGGTCATTTTTGTTGCTGTATGGAAGGAAGTGTTATACCACCATTCAGCCAGAGGCAACCATTTGACCCATTGTGTCTGTTTATCAGATACAAAGCAACGAAGATATCCTTCCAAACATTTGTTTACTATCTCAGTTTGCCCATCAGATTGAGGATGATAAGATGAGCTATGAGCTAACTGAGTACCAAGACAAGAAAATAATTCTGTCCAAAAATTTCCAGTGAAAATGGGATCTCTGTCACTTACAATAATCTTTGGGTTTCCATGTAGCTTTTGAACTGTTTCCATAAATGCAGTAGAAACTGTACTGGCTTTAAATGGATGTGATAATGCACAAAAGTGTGCATACTTGGTAAGTCTGTCAACTACCACCATGATGACACTCTTTCCCTCAGACTTGGGTAAACCTGTGATAAAATCCATTGAAACCTCCTCCCAACGTTGGCTTGGAATGGATAAAGGTTGTAATAGACCCGGTGTCTTAATTGTTTCAACTTTATTTTGCTGGCAAACCAAACATTCCGCCACAAACTTTTGAATATCTGATTTAAGGCCATCCCAAAAAAATTCCTTCTTAACCCTGTGGTAAGTTTTTAAAAATCCTGAGTGCCCTCCTAAGGGAGAAGTGTGCAATTCCATAAGAATCTTTTGTTTTAGCTGGGAATTCTTACAGAGGTATAAGCGATCTTTGTACCATAACGAATCATTTTTCCAGCTAAATGTATCAGAAGTACTGGAATCTTGTTGTAGCTTTCGAATAAGTGCCCACACTTCTTCGTCATTCTTCCATTCCTCCCTTGCTTCGTTTATCCAATCTGGTTGGATAATAGAAATGGCACACAACAATGCTTCCACATCCTCATCCTTTCTTGAGAGTGCATCTGCCACCACATTTTGCTTCCCTTTTTTGTAGATGATTTCAAAGTCATAACCCAACATCTTTGTGACCCACTTTTGTTGCTCTTCAGAGGATAATCTTTGTTCTAAAAAGTATTTAAGGCTATCATGATCCGTTTTTACCTTGAAGTGTCTTCCCATTAGGTAGGGTCGCCATTTCTTAAGTGCATGGAGTATTGCCAACATTTCCTTCTCATAAATAGCTTTGCTTAAAAACTTTCCCTTGATTGGACGACTTTCAAAAGCAATGGGTCTTTCATCTTGCATTAGAACAGCACCAATTCCATTTCCTGAAGCATCACATTCCACAATAAAGGTTTTTGTGAAGTCCGGTGTAGCTAAGACCGGTGCTTGGCACATTGCCTCTTTAAGATGTTCAAAGGCCTTTGTTGCTTCCGGAGTCCATGAAAATGAATCTTTCTTCAATAATGTTGTTAGAGGTGCTGCTATTCTCCCATAATTCTTAACAAACTTGCGATAATACCCTGTCAACCCAAGAAATCCTCGCAGATGCTTTATGGATGTGGGGATTTTCCATTCCTTAATGGCTTTAATTTTGCTAGGGTCTACCTTAACTCCTTCATGAGATACAATATGACCCAAATATTCCACCTCCTGGACTCCAAAGAAACATTTGGATCTTTTTGCATATAATTGTTTCTCCTCCAATAGTTGTAGCACCCTGTCAACATGTTCAACATGATCCTTCCAAGACTTGCTGTAGATTAGTATATCATCAAAAAATACTAACACAAATTTTCTAAGGAATGGTTTGAAAATTGAATTCATCAAACCTTGAAATGTTGAAGGTGCATTGGTAAGGCCAAAAGGCATGACCAAAAATTCATAATGACCCTCATGAGTTCTAAATGCTGTTTTTGGAATGTCTTCAATCTTCATTCTGATTTGATGATATCCCGAACGAAGATCCAACTTGGTGAAGTAAATTGATCCATGCAATTCATCCAGTAATTCATCAATAACAGGAATGGGGAACTTATCTTTAATAGTGAGCTTGTTGAGCTCCCTATAATCTGGACACATGCGCCATGATCCATCCTTCTTGTGCACCAATACTACTGGAGCTGAGAAAGAACTTTGACTCGGTTGAATTATACCAGCCTCTAGCATTTCTGCAACCATACGTTCAATTTCACTTTTTTGGACATAGGGATATCTGTACGGCCTGATGTTTGGAGGAACACTTCCTGGAATCAGATGAATAGCATGATCATGATCACGCATAGGTGGGAGACCTTTGGGAGTCTCAAATACCTTGGAATGATTGTCCAAGACTTTTTGGAGATCTGGAGAAATAGATGATTCCAATGTGGAAACATCTAGCGAACATAATTGTGCAATTACACCTCTTTGCTCCTTTTTTAGAAGCTTTGTCATACCATTAGAGCTGATTATCTTTCCTGGTTTCCCTGCAATACCCCTTAATTCAACTTCCTTTCCTTCCGAAGAAAATTTGATGAAAAGTTCTTGAAAATTAAAAGCTATTGTACCCAAGGATTGTAGCCATTGGACTCCTAGTACAACATCAGCACCTCCCATTGGAATGGAAAGCATTGGGCTAGTCAATACATATTCTCCCATGGATAGCTTGATATTATGGCACTTTCCAGAGCAATTTATTGTTCCTCCATTTGCAATCATCACTTGACACTCTGGTGCTGGATATAGGAAGCAATTCAATTCTTTTGCTACCCTACAATGAATAAAATTGTGGGTGCTTCCTGAATCAATCAACACTATTACCTTTTTTTTCTTGATTTGTCCTTCTATCTTGATGGTTTGAGGAGTGGTAATTCCCGCCAATGCATTACAAGATATGGTCGGATTTATTTGTTCTTCATCTAGGCTTTGTTCCTGGAATATATCCTCTTCTTTTGACCTTTCTTGCTCCTTTTCTTCTTCCTCTTCACAATCTATGTAGAATAATTTCTTCTCAGCACACTTATGACCTTTTGTGTATTTGCTATCACAATTGTAACAAAGCCCTTTTGCTCTTTTTTCTTCCAATTGTTGTGGTGTCAACCTTGTAGGTTGTGGAAGACTATGGGCAACAACACTTCCGTCTTTATAGTTGTGAATGGTATGCTTCCTAGTTGCCATAATTTTGCTTTCCATTTTTCTTGCTAACCTGAATGCCTTCTCTAATGAATCAGGTTCCCAAAGGCGCACATCATGTTGGATATTATCCTTTAAAGACCCTATGAACACATCAATCCTATGCTCCTCTGGAATATCTTTTACCCTTATGTTCAATTTTTGGAACTCCTCAATGTGCTCCATTATTGAACCCTTTTGTTTGAGACTTATCAATTGGCTAAAAAAAGTGTTGCTTTTTGTATCCTCATAATGTGCTATCAATTCTTCCGTAAAAATTGCCCAAGTGATAAATTGTTTACGAGAACAAAGCCATTGATACCATACAAACTGATTTGGTTCCAAATATAAAGTTGCCATACGTACCTTTTGTGTGTTTTGCACATTATTGAGATCGAAGAATTGCTCCATCTGTAATATCCATGTGGCGGGATCCTTGCCATCAAACTTCCTCATATCGATTTTTGGAACATGGTGAGTCTTCGATCCAACATTAGAGTCTATGGAATCATGATTAACATTTCTTTTGTTCTCATCATGAGTTTCCTTTACTACCTTTTCACCATTAGTGACCCTTTCTTGTAGCAACTTTTTCAATTCATCCATCTTATCATCCATGCCATCAATTTTAGCGTCCATGCCATCCATCTTAGCTTCCATCTTAGCTTCCATGCCATCCATCTTAGCTTCCATGCCCTTTATCTTAGATTCCACACCATTTACCTTAGATTCCACGCCATTTATCTTAGATTCCACGCCACTTATCTTAGCTTCTGTTAGCTTTTGTGAGCGTGACATTTGTTGCACTTGTTCTTGTAATTTTGATATATCATGTAGCATTTCTTCCTCTTCTTCATGAGTCATGCTAGAGCTTTCAGGTTCCTTACTAGGTGTTTGCATTTTCTTTCCTCGGGGCATCAGTTACCGATAATAATGCTTTACTATGCCCTTTGAATTCCGTTAAACCAAGCTTACACAAAAATTTAAAAAAACACTACACACCTTTTTTCACTTTATAGAAGCCTGATATTGAATCTGATGTATCTCTGTAATTTTCGATCATCCAGTTCTGAAATTGCTATCTGTAGTAGCCTTCTGCGTCCTCTTTCCAATGCCACAAGTCTGAGCCAAATTGGATTCTCCAAGGAAGAGTTATGTGAAATCTCCCACAGTGACTTGCTTTTAGACTAGTTCAGTAGAGCGAACTTGTACGATGTGCCACGAGTCACTGTTTCAACCTTTGAATCTGAAACTCACCCACAAGAAACTACAGTCCGTCCTCTTTCTGTACCTTTTTACGAAATTTCAATCCGATCCTCAGAGAGAGAGTTATGACGATTTTCCCCAGGTCACCTGTTTTGAATGTAATTCAGGAGTCTGCAAAAAGGCCAACTTCCTCAGATCATATCTCCGAAATATCGCGCGAAAAGCTCTGAAATTCGGACCCAAAGTTCAGCGCCAATTCTTCTCAAATGGGTTTTTTTTGCGACTTCTGAAACGTCACAGAAAAAAAGTTATAGCGAAAATGTCACGATGACCTGTTTGGAGCAGCGAAACCCTAGAATCCAAAGCTCTGATACCAAATGTTATGAAACCAGAGCACAAAAAGATAGAAAAGAGAGATCCACGCCTTAGAATTCAGCCTCTTCGAGGGGGCAACCTCCTTTACATTACATAAATGAACAATTCTTGGATGATACAAATGACAAAACCTCCTTTCTATATATAGGAGTCTAAGGAGTCACCATATAATCCAGCCGACCTAACAATAATAATATAAAGCCACAAAAATAACAATAGAGGGACTCTATGGGGCACAGAAATAACAATATGGGGGTAATAGGGGCACAACAATATAAATAAGGGGTATAACTACAATAGTAATGGGGTAATCACTAGTATTATAGGGACCCAACAGTTTGAGAGGCAATGGTTTATCTCTCTAAGGTGCTCTGCAAGGTTAGGAATGAAGCGGCGCAGAAATTTTAATTTGCCATTAAATGATTGAATTTCCTTCTTGTTTCGGGTTGCTCTAGCTGCTGAATTGCTTCCACCCGTGCAGGATCGATTCGAATACCATCTTTGGAAATGATATGTCCCAGCAACTTGCCTTCACTCATGGCAAAAAGACTCTTTTTCGGATTCAAGGAAATGCCATATTTTCTGCATTTTTGGAACACTTTAGCCAAATGAAACAAATGCTCTTCATCTGATTTAGAAAACACGGTTAGATCATCAAGATAAACAACTAAGAATACATCCTTTTCATTGGCAAAGGCCATGTCCATTGTCCGCTGAAATGTAGCACCGACATTCTTCAATCCAAACGGCATTTTGGCATAGTGAAATGTTCCCCAAGGTGTAGTGAAAGCTGTCTTATCACGATCATCTTCGTGCACTAAAATCTGATTGTAACCGGAGTATCCATCTAGCAATGACATCCTTGAAGCGCCCACTACCCGCTGCAATATGTGGTCCATTTTGGGCAGCGGATAGTTGTCCTTGAGAGATACTTTGTTCAAATTTATGAAGTCTATGCACAAGCGTATTTCACCGGTCTTCTTTCTCACAGGCACTAGATTGGAGATCCAATCAGAAAAGCGAATAGGGACTATAATTCCAGACTTGTAGAGCCTATTTACTTCCTTCTCGATCAATGGCAGCAACTTAGGATTAATTCTCCGCAACTTTTGTCGAAAAGGCTTTTGATTTGGCTTTATGGGAATTGTGTGTTGAATAATGCTTGTATCATAGGTCTTTAAATCTGAATAATCCCAAGCAAACACATTAGAAAACGATGACAATAATCTAATGTATTGATTCTTTACCTTGGGCGGCAATGCTTTTGATAACTTCACCATCTTCGGATTGTCGGCTGTCCCAAGATTCACATCTTCCACACCTGCGTCTGTTGGCATCAAAGTTGGCTTGCGGGCCACATCATCTTGATCAAAAAGTTCCTCTAAAGGAATTAACCCCTTAGGAATATAATTGTCTTTCAGCTGCAAAACATCCATTTGATTCACTCCTTCAGGCTCCAGATCTATTGAAATTTCTTCAAATTTACCTTCTCCATGTAAAAAGTCTTTGATTTCTTCGTCATCTTGGAAGACTTGCCAACACCTTTGATTATCCGGGATTGTAGGACGATGCTTCACATAGATTTCAAACTTGTTGCTTGAATTCATTGGTATTTTCAGATTACTTGCCGCTTTGGCCAATGCATCCGCAACACCATTTTGAATCCGGGGCACACATGTCAAAGTATGTTCAGAAAATCTTTTCAGAATATCTAAAACAGCATTTCTATAAGCTCTCATGCGAGGGTGTTTGGCGTGAAATTCACCTTTCACTTGTTTGATAACTAGTTCGGAGTCGCCATATACTGCTATTTTCTTTGCCTTTAACTTCAGAAGGATTTTCAAACCAGCAATAAGAGCTTCGTATTCTGCCTCATTATTCGAGCAATCAAATGCTAATTTATAAGAACATACCCGTACCTTGCTTGGAACTCGATCTTGGGCTGAGAATGGACTTCGAATCCACACACCGATACCAGCGCCATCGCTGCCCACTGCACCATCAAAATCCATAGTCCAAAGACCCTCTTCATCATCTTCAAGGTGCTGAAAATCTGATGTTGTTGAAGTCATGATTTGCTGCCCATTTGTTTCAGCGATTGACCTTATGACAGCAGTCCTTTCTTCACTTTCCGTTCTCAATACTTCTCTGAAATTTTCTGCAATGCCTGGGATATCTTCTACCTGAACTAACTGACTATCTATCTCATTGAAATTCTCCGCAAACAAAACAAAAGATTCTAAATCTGTTTGTACATAATTTACAGGATGATTCACGGGCTTTTCCTTACTAGTGATCATGTATTTCATCTTCTGTTCTCGATATAGCTTCCTCATTTGACCAAAAACTGGAATTGAAGCATATGAAAAATCAAGCTGAATCGTACCTTTGAGTTTGGCTCCCCATGACCTCGACAACAACATGCCAAATCGTGGAGGAATGTCTGCTACCACCACATCCATCAAAACATTCTTTGCTGGAATTTGATCTAGACTCACCACCAAGTCTTTGATCAAGCCAATACATCTTACCCGGCTGGAATCAAATGAATACAAATCATGATATTTCCTAGTGATATCAAGCCCCAGTTTCTCCATGATGGTTTTTGGCATCAAATTATGTGAAGCTCCCGAGTCAAACATGGCATTATGCAACACAAACTCATGCAGACGCAAACTGATATAAAAGGGAGGAATATCACTCTCAGGAGACTCACCATTCAAAGCTGGCCCAAAGATTAACTCCGGCTGATCATCTTGTACATTTACCATGTCTAGCATTGGGTCAAAATTCAGCAACTTGGAAACTTGGCTTCGATAAGTAGTGTTCCTCATGACCTCTGTCAAAGGAATGGATATCTTCAACTTTGCAATCTCATTTTCCAAACTGAAAACTGGAAGCTTCTCACCTTCTTTTGCCTGATTATCTCTTTTTTCAGTTTTATCCTTTGGTGCATTTGATGGCTGATCCATTTTTGCTGCTGATGATGATGGAGTTGTTGAAGAACCAACTATGTCTTTTCCTTTTGATGAAACAGAGTCATTCTTGGCTGCAATATCTTTCTTTTTCTGCAAAGGATTTATAGGAATAGTGCGACCTCTCAATTGCCTTTGTTGTCCTTGCTGAGCTGATAATGCATTCAAGTACCCTCTTTGATATTCTTCAGTTTCTTCTTCAAGCATTGTATCACTTGACATAATATAATGCTCATCTTGGGGAAAGACGGAATTACTCACCAACTCATCTTCTTCCGTGATATATGTAGGCATATCATCAGGGGTGAAAAAATGATTTTCCTCACCAACATTGTCACCCTCATCTTCAGAGTCTTGACTAACAAAATTCTGCTGAAAAGGTGGCTTCATTTGCTGTTGAACTGCCGTGTCTTGTGCCTTTGTTTCACGCTGCTTAATCCTATATTGTTGCTGCTGACCTCTGAAATTTGGGTTATGAATCTGAGGTTCCGGCTTGTCAATTGTGACCCTTTCAAGTAACCTCTTCACCTGTTCAACTGACTGAAGAACCTGATTTGATGTGGATGCTTCCTCCTTGATTGTAACTCGCTTTTCTGCCTTCATCCTTGCTCTCTTGTCATTCAAATTTGCCTCAACACTGACTGCAATTTTCTGCATATCCTCCAAGGTAGGGGGATCTCGGTCCCTTAGTGAATAAGCCATCTCCGGATCAAAACCATCCGGGAATTTGAAAAGTGCTGATTTTCTAGATGGCCTCAAATCATCGGGAATAGCATTATACACTGAATTGAATCTGATTATATAATCTTGAACTGACTCACCCGGATTACGCTTGAGGTTATTGTATTCGGCATTGATTTGCAGCGGGTCTTTTCTTATTTCCCATCGATCCAAGAATTGATTCTCCAGTGCTTCCAAGGTGGTGATGCTGTTAGCTGCCAACCCTCTGAACCATTTTCTTACTTCTCCGGCAAATGTTTGCACGAACAACCACATGGTAACATCTTCTTCATCTAACTCATATAGATCAAAGAAAGTGGACATTTTGTCGATATGTTGTTGTGCTGTAATACTTTGTGGAGTGCCATCAAACATGGGAATTTTACTTTGGTAATCAGCAGGCATATCATGAAGATTAGCAGGCAATACAAGTGGGGCAAACCGGGCTGCCATTTTTCTTGTTAATGTAGGTCTTGGAGTAGCAGGCAGAGTAGGTGTGGCAGTATGAGGAGTAGGAGGAGGAGAAGCAGTGTGTGAAGCCGAAGGTGAAACAACTGTAGATGGGGGATGAGTAACTATGGGAGTGATAGCAATATAAGGGGGATTTGCTTGTTCATGCGCCGTGATAGAAGATCCAATATGACCAGAGACATTTTCAAGGAAATCAGCAAGAGTTGTAGCTTGTACACGTGTCTGGAGATTCCTCAAAATGAAATTTTCAACTAATTTATTATGCCTCTCAAATTCAATAGCAGCTGCAAAATCAGGATTAGGAACTAGAGTAGCAAGTGCACTTTCAGATTTAGTTTTAAACAAGGACAACTCGAAACTTTCGTCGAAATCAAGATCTTCAAGATACTCAAAAATAGCTAGGCATGAATGAGATTTCAGTATACGGCTAGAATTAGAAGCCAGTTTGGAAATCAAGGAACGAAAAACCAATCAGCCTATAAAACTCTCAACTCAATCACTCGAAAGTTCAGAGTTTATCAACACACTGGGTTAAAAGCACAGATTGCCATGTTACCTTCACTAGCTCACGGAGATTGACTGAAGCAGCGTTTATCTACTAACGCTGATGTAAAACAAGAGCGTTTTCGAAGGCTACCTGGCGTATCTTCAGGCTCCGTCTAAGCTTATGAATTAAACACGTCAATAAGCAAATAATCAATTGTTCTTCCCCAGTATGGTCGCCAGTATGTTAGCACTTGAGATTTCACCCTAGGCTGAGGAAGGTAAACCTTCAAGGCAACATCAAACCATTTCACCTCGTAGCTAGCCCTACGGGGTATGAGAAGGCTCTCTCCGGTCAAACTCGGTAGATCTTTCAATAGGATGAGCTGACCCAATTAGGAACACTGATATTAGGCTAGTAAACTGATAAGGGGGGTTGATTTAAAGTTTTTGGTGTTTTTGGTGGCAATTGGAGGGAGTGCGATTCAGGGTGCGGGGATTGAGCTCAGTTTTTGCAGGTGGGTCTTTGGGGCAAGATAGGAGTTTGTGCTGATGCCGTTAGCTGAGAAGGATGATCAAAGAAGAAAAAAGAGAAGCTAAAGAGGGCAAACAATGACTTTGAATCCTCTCTAGACAGTGGAAAACATAAACATTAAACAAATTTAAAAGCTGAGCATGGCAAGCATGAATTCAAACTTTATCACTTCATTTGTTTAATAAGATGCAGTAAAGAAAGAGATGGAACACATAAACACACTTACGATTACAATAAGAGAACACACCATCAACACAAGAGTCCACAAGAATCCCAATGATGTCTGCAAAACCCTGGTCTTCCCTTTCCTCAAATTGCAGAGATACAAGTAAAATATACAATAGGAGCTTCTCCCTCAAGAGTCCAACCATGAAAATGAGCAAGAGAAGGCATAATATAGATGATCTAACTCCTTTCCCCACCTCTAGGGGTCGAGCTCAACTTCCTAGGAGCTGTTTCAACTAATTCCAAACTAAGCACTAGATAATAGGCAGTCAAAACAACTTGCCTCTAAAACTTAGGAAACCTATCCATGCATTAAATATTTACCATTTACATTCAAGAAACTTCTAGAAGTGATCAAGGAGAGTAAAAGTATCTTAGAGCCATGAAAGTTACATAAAAATCCATGATTTAAATGCCCAAAACATTAAACCAAGTGAAAACAGTGTTTTTCTGGCCGAACTGGTCAAAATAGGCAAAATTCCCTGACATGCAGCGCACATGTGCCTGACATGTAGCGCACATTGAGAGGCCTGTTTGAGGGCCTTCCCGGTGTCCAAATCAGGTTCAAGCTAGCTCATTGGAAAGGTCTACGAGTCTTCTTTCCAACCCCACCGGAAATTTTGAATTTGGAGTTCATTTGACCCCTCAAAACTCAATTCTCCCAAGACAGCTTTCTGCAACTCAAAATAAGGGCAGAAAGTCAAAATTTGCATATGTTTTGACCTTTTGGAGGCCCAAATCTCCATAAAAACTGAAGTCCATCCATAGGTAGGTGTAACTTTGCATGACAATTCCAAAAATGCTGAGTTTTTCCCGTTCTGAGTTGCCCCCATGTAGCGTAGCGCACGGGGCGCTGCATGTCAAAAGGCCAAAACCTGTCAATTTCCCAAAAATGCCAAAAATGCCTCAAAACTTTCAAAATTTCTTGTGCTAGCTGCTAGGAAGAGGCTAATGAGTATCATGGTGAGTGAGAGAGGCCTCAGCCAAGATACGGAGTGGGTTAGCCTTCTTCTTCTTCCCAAGAGCTTCGGTCAACCTTCTTTGGAATATTTTCATCTTCGCCTTGCAAACATGCATCCTTGCCCAATAATGATTTTTCATGTTTCTCAGCAGCCTCTTTTCTTGGTTGGCCTTAGCCAACAGCCTCTCCAAGTGTGCATTGACCCGGATGAGCATGGATTCTCTCTCAGCAGGTAATAGATCACCAGGTCTTCTTCGATTCAGGACTTGGTCAGTACGAATCCTCCATAACTCATCAAGTACTTTCTCCTCCTTTAACTGTTTGTTCCGATGCTCCAGGTAGGTGATGGTCCATTGGGAACCCTCAAGTCTCCTCTGTAAAACATCATTTTCAGCCCTAAGATGCTGAATGATCTCCTTCGCCTCTTGGCTAGGAGAACTGGCCTCGAGATCAATCACTGGATCCTCATGAACCATGGGCTCTTTGCCCCTCTGCAGTTCCTGTGCTGATGAAGAAAGCGAGGCCCCTTCCACCTGATGTGGAGATAACACTCGCTGATCTGAAGATGAAGGCGAGACCCCTTCCACCTGCTGTGGAGAAAGTACTCGCCGAGCTACTGCAAACAAGGCCCTTGGGCCTTTCTGATAAGTGACCCGAGGTGAGGAAGCTACATGTCTCGGAACAGTGATCTTTGGCTGGTGAGATGGACCTCCCTCCTCATAAATGACCTCTGGCTTACGCTGTGGCTGTGGTGGCGCTGTGAAGAATTCATGAGAGATGAACTCTTCCCAAGGAATGCCCTGCTGGCTCAGCTGATAGGAAACAATGAGCTGGATGAGACCAAAGTGATATAAACTCGTAAACTATTGGGCTGGGGTCTTCCTCTGTAATATAGGCACCATCTTCTGAATATCCTGGAAGAAGAAAACTGGGATGTTCATCATCCTCACTCGGGTGAAGTGCATCAACAGACGGATGTGATAAGAGTACACCAGTGAAAACCTGCCCTCACATGTAAAGTAACGCATGATGAGTCTCAAGATCAGAACATACTCCCTCCGGATAAATCTGAAAGGAAAAACCCCCGACAAGTGTCTCATGAAGGCTGGCATGACATATGGCTCAAAATGAACATAATCCAACACTTTGCGCTTGGGCCACACCTCACCCACATTTGGTATCCCAGTAGCCTCTGAAATCAATTCCGGAGACAACACAAAGTTCACACCTGCCAGAGTGACCTGCCCATCATGAAGGTGCAAAACAAATAATCGGGCCAACTCCCTATGGTGCTGGATCTGAGCAAGCCTCTCGCAAAACTGAAAACATGACATATACCGAAAGCAACTCACTGCCAAAGGACAGGCCTGCAATTCTGCCAATGAGGTGGGTTCCTCTCTCTTAGGACGACCGCCTTTGCCCCCCCTACGAGGCCTCCGCTATACCTCAACCTCTGTAGAAGAAGACTGGTCATCACCTTGCTCATAGGTCTCGGTGGTTGACATGGTGCTTTTGAGCAAAGTGGAGAAAATAGACAAAGTAAACTGCTGCCCTTGCCTGCAAAAATGCTGAGTTGTATGCTGTTTTCAAGGGGAAAAAATCATGAAGGAAATGTTAGGGGGGGGGATTTTTTAACAAGGAAAGGGAAACATATGAAAACAAGGAATTTTCAAGGGACAATTCACAAACTGTCAAACATATAATCTCATCTTAATCAGCGGGAAATCATTTGCAAAGAAATGTTTTTATTAGGGTAACATGGATAATAATAACCAAGGGAAATGACATGTATGCTCAACAGGGGAATGGGACAGCATAGATAACTCGCTCATTTGATTTCTGTCTTTCAATGTACATCATAAAGCACACTCTGTTTTTTCAAAGGGATTCATGTACATTTGAGGCTAGGGGAAAAGGGTTTCATTGACATTTTGTCAAAAGGGAAAAGGGGTTTTATTGACAAGGATATTAGGGGATAAAAGGGAAAACATGGTTTTTGCTTTTTAGGACCACAACAACATTACTTTTGATCAAATATACATAGCACTATTTCCTTTGCTTTTGTTTATATACACAGCCACATTTTCTTTATTTTTTGTTTTGGCATTTTATCACCATATTGCTTTCTTTTTTGCATAATCATTTTGTTCTTCTTTCATAGCATTTTATTCTTTTTGCTGTGTGTGTTTTTATATCACAATGGAGGGTATTTAGGGTTTTGGGAATGTGTTTAGGGAGGGGTAGGGTTTGATACTTGGAAGGAGGAAAATTTCATATTCTTTGCAAATAAGATAAGATAGAGACATATGATGACAATTGTGAAATAAATGGGGAAACATGGAGGGAGCATAAATAGGAAATTAAAACCTTGAAAAGAAAACACCAAACCCTAGCATTATGCCTACATTGACAAGCAATCACCAAAATCTATTTTCTTTGCATTCTTAGTGATAAAACATATAAATGAAAGCTCATCATTCACCATTCATCAATTCATCAAGTGTATAGACCCTACCTCGGTCGATTTTGCAACTTAGAGGGCGATTGGACAAAATTTGGGGCGGTTTTGGTGTTAACAGCTTGACATGTAGCGCAGGGCACTCAACGGGTAGCGCACAGCCTGACACGTAGCGCCCGTTATAAATTACCACTGCTGGGAGGCGCCTGACGAGTAGCGCACAGCCCAACACGTAGCGCACAACCTCTGACGGGTAGCGCACCTGAAATTGGTGCAATTTCTCTGCACTTTGCCTCCTTTCGCCTCTTCGCCCTCTCACTTCTTCTTGCAAGCTCTTTGGATGCACAATGAGGGTATTGAGAGGGAATTTGACTCTTTATAAGCTCAATTTAAAAAAATTTACTTACCAAACCCACTTTCTAATGTTTTGCCTTGACACTTTCTTTTAACACTGTTTTGAGTTTTCCTTTGTTCTGAATTTGATCTTTTGGGTGTTTTAGCTCCGTTCTTTTTGCAGGTAGACCATCTGATGGACTCTAGGGAGGAGACCAGGGTTATTGCCGGCATTTTGAAGAATTTTTGAAATTTCCTTATTGCTTTACAAAATTGACATGACCTTGGCTTTAAAAACAGGGTTTTTAAATCCAAGGTATAAAAAAGCTGAAAAATATCAATGAAACATATTTACATACCTCCTTCTGGCTTGCTGGGGACTCATGGACCTCTGACTTATGATCTTGCAATGACATTTGACTGAAACCCTAGACCTAAGGCTTTGGACTTCAAGACAAAACAAAACAAGTGTGACACAAGTTCATTAACGGATATGACCTGATCCAGCAAAGCCAAGAAGGGAACAAGGACCAGCTCCTCCATCAGTTTTATGGCATGCCTAATGGAATGCAAAACTGACATTGATGAGACACCTACTTATGCATATGCAAAGAGATTTTTGATCACTGATGGAGGGCATCATGACCGACACATGGAATGTGAGAAGGACAAAATTGAAATAAAAAGCAAATTGGAGAAAGTTCACAACATAACAGAGGAACGAGGGCTTTCCTAGGAATACAAAGCACTCAAAGGCGATCTCTACTTCCAGCTATATCATGCCAATAGAGCGGAGGAGCAAAAATGGAGAATAAAATCAAGGCAGCTATGGCTGCAAGGAGGTGACAAAAATTCTGCTTTCTTTCATAAGCAGGCCATTGTCAGGAAAATTAGGAACAATGTTACCTCCATCATCGATGCTGAAGGCAATCTCCAAACCACTCAAGGTGCTATTAAAAAGGCAACCTCAAATCATTATAGTGCCCTCTTAACTAAAACAAAAGAGGTTGAAGATTACTCAGATCTACTGCAACACCTCCCCACTGAGATCAGTGAGGAAATCAATGAAAACCTGATCAAGGAAATTGAAGAAGAAGAAATAAGAAGAGTTATCTGGACGCTTCAACCAGACAAAGCTCCTGGCCCAGATGGTTTCCCCATCTGCTTCTACCGATATTATTGGGGAATAATCAAAAAATACCTTGTTAAGATGATAAAATGGACTCAATGCAAGGGAAAAATTGGAGGTTTCACTAACGCCACCCATCTTGCCCTCCTTCCTAAAGAGAATCAACCTTCATCCTTCTCTCAATTTCGGCCCATTTCACTCTACAATTCATCTTACAAAATTCTGACCAAAATCCTCGCTTCTCGTCTTAAACCTCTTCTCCCCTTGCTCATCTCTGAAAATCAAGGAGGCTTCTTGGCCAATAGACAAATTTCTTACTCCATTCTCCTTGTCCAGGAAGTTATACATTCCAGCCATTCTAGAAAAGAAAAATGTTTCATCCTAAAACTGGACTTAGCCAATGCCTTCGACATAGTTAAATATTCATTCCTATTTTTTGTCCTAAAGGAAATGGGATTTGTTGCGCCCTTCCTTGACCTCGTCAAAGCTTGCATTTCAGGTCCTTGGATCTCTCCTCTCATTAATGGCAGACCAGGGCCTTCCTTTCAATCCTCTTGAGGTTTAAGATAAGGCTGTCCCCTCTCTCCTTACCTGTTCATCTTGCTGGCTGAGTCTTTCAGTAAGGCCTTGGATTATAATCGGCGAGTCGGTCTTATCACAGGTATTAAATTTGGGAATGGATTCAAAAACATAAATCATTCCCAATTTGCTAACGATACACTGTTAATGGGAGGAGCCTCCAATATCGTAGCTCATCGCTTCAAAGCCCTCTTAGACAAATACATGAGCTACTCGGGAGGTATGGTCAACCATCTCAAGAGCTGCATCTATGGCTAGAACACTTCTGCTCGAGTTCTTCATAACATCGCCAACACATTTGGGGTACCTTGCAAGTTAGACAGGGGGCACTTCACTTATCTAGGCATGCCAGTGAGTTCTAGATCTCTGAAAGATAAAGTTTGGGATACTATCATAGACAAAATGAAAAGGAAAGTGTAGCAATGGGGCTCCTCTTGGCTTAATCCAGTAGGCCGCCTAGTTCTTTTAAAAACAGGTCTTTCTTCTTTGCCTTTATATCAATTCATACTTCTGCAAGCTCCTGCCAATTTACATCACAAAATGGAAGCCATCCTCCGTCATTTTATTTGGCAAGGGGGGGAAACGAAAAAAAGAAGTACAACCTTATAAATTGGAAACGGGTCATTCAAGCCCAAAAACGTGGAGGTTTAGGAATCATATCTCCTAAGCTTTTAAATCTGGCGTTTGGTGGCAAGATTGTATGGAGACTCATTAATGGCCAATCTACCTGGCGGAAAAATGTGTTGGAGGCCAAATATCTTAATTCTCCAAGGCATCACCTCTTGGACTATGATATCCCTAATAGAGCTTGCTCTAAAATCTGGAGATTGTGAAAGAAAGCAATCCCCTTACTTGCCTAAAACATTTCCAAAGTCCCCAAGGGTGGAAACAATATCAGAATCGAAGTAGAAAGAATAATGGGTCAGCAGCCCATCAGCAGCAAACCTGGAACTTGTCAGATACTATCCTTCTTTGACAGCATCGGGCTTCATTATTTGGACCAGATATCTCAGTGGGACACTCAATCACAGATTTGGATAGGATGGATCTTCCCAGACATACCCATTGATCTTGAAGCTAGTTTTGCTAATCTCCAAACCCATCTCCATATCATTGTCCCAATAAAAAAAATAGTAACGATGGCTTTC
This sequence comes from Pinus tabuliformis, assembly GCA_031772625.1. Lineage (NCBI taxonomy): Eukaryota > Viridiplantae > Streptophyta > Pinopsida > Pinales > Pinaceae > Pinus > Pinus tabuliformis. Next base: position 496,036,203 of record CM062810.1, on the reverse strand, counting down.
GTTGGGATCCTTCAGGCTCCAATTACACAGTCAAAGCTGCCTACCAACATATCTGTAACAATGAATATCCCATGCCAATTTGGGCACATTGGAAAATTGCCTAGAAAGCAGAGACCATTCCAAAAATAAAATTCTTCATTTGGGTCCTCCTAAAAGGGAAAGTCCTCACATCAGACAATTTGAAAAAACGAGGCACAATTGGTCCATCCTGCTACCCAAACTGCCAAGCAGCTAAAGAAACCATCCAACACCTGTTCATAATTTGCCCCTTTGCTACTACCTATTGGAAAGAAATCTTTCTAAACACCCATCTCCCCTGGAGCTCCTATAACTCCATTGTTGAAGTTTTGCATCTATGGAAGAGGAACTATCCGTGGCAACAAAAGAAGAACAATCTTTCTAGAAGAGTTTGGGATGCTTTTCCCTACTCTCTTCTGTGGAACATATGGTTGTCAAGAAACCGTATGGTCTTCAAAGACGAAGAAACCAACATCAAGAAATTATGTAGCAAGGCAAAGAACCTTACTTTGGAAGCTATCTCAGTCAAAATAAAAATGGCATCACCAATTTCTGTGTTGAATAAAGGAATTTCATAGGGTACTTGTTGGATAAAAGTAACAGTGGCCAAAGTGGGAGTATTAGTAGCCAACACAACAACTCTAATCACAGCTGGAAAATAAGAATGAAAGATGAGGAGTTTTCTATCTGGTTCAGAAACTGTAACACACTATCTTTTCTTCAATGGGGCCTCCAAATCTAATCCAGGAATGGTAGGGGCTGGTGGAATCATTTGGAATGCCAATGGAGATATCAAAATGGCACCCTCTCCAATAATAGGGTTGAAGCTCTCGCACTATACCAAGGGTTCATTCAGCTTCAAAAACTCGGCATAAGCACTACAATGATCCTCGGAGACTCGGCCATCATCATTAGTCTGGTGGTATATAATCGGAGTGCCTCCAATGTGCTCCTACAACAAACTATGAATCAATGTCAAGCACTGACCCAGAAAATGAAAGAAGTTCGTTTCTTCCATGTACCTCGCTCTCTCAACAAGGAGGCCGATGCTCATGCAAATAGAGCTTGCTCCAAATCCATAGGCAATCTCCAATGTAATTCCATCAATTCTCAAAATTACCTTCCATGATAAGAAGAAAATCTATCTTAAGACCGACCACCTAATTTTTTAATAACATTGGTACCTCTTCACTGTCGCTCACAACGTCCTCACGCTGAATCTGATCCTTGTTGTAGTAGAAATATTCATTGAATCTCATAATGATGATGACTCTGCCACCATATCTCTAAATTCATTCTGCAAATCCCACTTCTGTCCCATCCCCCAAGGTGCTCTGATTCTCTCATCCCCCTCCTGTGATTTATCTCTCAGTTTACCCGTGACTCCCTCTACGTTCTTCCTTATCCCCAAGTCAGAGCTTGCCTACATATTTGCGCTCTCCTTCGTTCAGAATCACAACCCTCCCTTCCCTTGGCTGCGTTCGCTCCAACCCATGTTTGTTCCCGGTCGATCCTACATTGCTCTGAGCCTTCGATCCATTTCCCTCAAGTTCATTTCTGCTAAACCTTCACCAAGTTTTTTCTTCCTAAGCTCTTTGGAACAACACTCTTGCAGCACTCTGACTTTGCTGCACCCTGATAAATCAGCTTGGCCATACTCAATGGCGAGAAATGAGGAATGCTTACACTATGTTGATCTGTAGGTAGAACTGGAGCAAATTCGAGCTCATCAGAAGATCTTGGACACCAAAATCGACATCCATGCTCGGATCACTAAGGAGAAGCATGAGGCCAACCTCAATCTCTTTCTTCACAGAGTTTCTCCCTTTAGGAGCAATTCAATGACCTTTCAAATAGATGCAGTCATGTCCAAGAGTCCATTGGCATCCTGAAGTACATCATGGAAAAAAGTAACGCTCCTAACACCAGCTCATCAAATTTCAAGAATGCAGGTGTTGAAGGCAATCCTGAAGAATCTGCGACCCACCAAATCAGTCATATAAACATTGACTAAGCATGATTTGAAAATTTTGTCTCCTACTGCTTCAGTTTGTTAGAATCTATACTAGTTCAAGTTTTCCAAAAGTCAATATTGACAAATGCAAAGATGAATTTTGTCCCTCCTGTAATGTTTCCTTACTTTGCTTCTCGGGCATAATGCCTTGTAACATTGGAGCTTAGCCTCCCCAATCTTTTTTGAATACAAATAGAAACCGATTATGTAAAAAAAAAAAAAAAAAGGCCTTAAAGGCCAAGAACATGTTAAAGACTTCACTCTTGAGTTTTAAGAAGTATACCCAAGTGCGTCTGGAGAAATCATCAATGAAAGTTAAGAAATACTTGTAGCCAGACAATGAAACAACTGGAAGTGGACCACATAAATCACTATGCACAAATTGTAAAGGGGATGAGGCATGCCAAGAGGCACATTTTTCAAAACTATCTCGATGATGTTTTCCGAGTACACATTCAAACAAACACCATCTCTTGCAAGATACCATAGGAAGACCTGTCACCATATTTTCTTTACATAGATTTTGAAGGAAGCGATATTTTAAGTGACCAAATCGCTCATGCCAAGGTTTGCTCACTTCATCATTATGAGCAACAAATACCGAGGGAAGAGTTGATGGCCCAAAGTTTTTAAATTTATACAACCTTATAGAATCATCAGTAACGTCGGTAGCTAAAATCTGTCTAGGATCTCTTAGGTTCTTAATTACAACATCATGAGGTGAAAATTAAATGATTTTACCTTCACATGAATGAGTTATTTGATATACAGATAAAAGGTTGCAGGATAAGGTAGGAACACATAATACATCATTAAATTGACCATTGTCTAAATGAATAGTTTAAGTCCCTACAACACTAAGAGATCTATCATCACCAACTTATATATTTTTGGTGTTACAATCATTTAAATAAAAAAACATGGTTTTGTTTTTGGCCATGTGATAAGAAGCTCTAGAATCAATGAGCCACTTGTGAGAATGAGAAAAAGAAGATACATTTAGTGCATAACTAGACCGAGATGTTTGACAACCACATGCAGAAAGTGCTATTCCTGATGATGAAGTTGAATTTGAAGAGTGCTCCAAATAGATGTCATGCTTCTTCATTGTTGCTTCCAATGCTTCCATCTTCTTAAAGCATTTGGATTCTAAGTGACCATCATGATTACAAAAGTTGCAATGTTTATCAGTCTTATTCCCTTTTCTTTTAGTTGCCTTATCACTTTGTTGAGTTGATTTTTCATTGTGAGACCGAAATTGCTTAGGACCCTTGTTTGGTTTACGACCATTCTTTTTAGGATGTTTCTTCTTAGGATTCTTTGAACTTGGTTGTTTCTGGGCTGCTAAGGCTTTCTTAGAAGAGTTTCCATTACTAACAAGACCAAGATGTAAGAGTTTTTCTTGCTCTCTTATTAAAGAATCACAAAAGGAATCAAAAGAGGGGGACTTGTATTCTTGTCCTTGAGAAATAAAGACTTCTCTAATAGAATGGAAGGTGGAAACAAACACAGATTAGGCTGGTCCTAAATTAGTAAGAATGGAATAGATAAGGCTACCATCTTCTTTCTTAACCTTAACACCTTCCAAGAGAAGTCTAAGGTTCTTGAACTTGGACAAAAAATCATCAATGGAAGAAAAATTATTGGGGTCCAATGTAAGCAACTCATTTTCGAGTTGATGGGATCTAATTTCATTTTTAATTCCAAAAACTTTATTGAGCTTTTTCATTGCTTCATTGGGGGCATCAATTTCTGTGATATGGAATCTAAGGTTTGGAGAAATAGACATCCCTATTAACCCATGTGTTTGATCTTGCTTATTTTCCCATTTGGCTTGCTTATCTTCATCTTGAGGTTTAGACTCTTGGTTTGAGGCTATTCTATAAAGACCTTTACTTTTAAGTAAATCCACAATGTAGGATAGTCATTGGAAGTAGTAGGTGTTGTAAAACATAATTAGGCATGGAATTTCCATTTTGAAAGAAATTGAAGTTGTATATGTTGAAACTAAGTGTTCCAATGGAAAGATCTCGAAAAATTAGGTTGATTAAAAAAAACAGCTTTGAAAATGGCTTTCGGATAAAGAAGTTATGGATTTTTGAAGAAACATTGTTAAAGATGCCAATGAACCACGTGAATGTTGAGAAGTGAATGATAATGTTATATTTTAAAAAAATCCCTCCTATTTCCAAACTTTCTAATTAGCTCACTTTAAAAAAATATTACTTTTTGTGACTCACTTTTATAAATAAATGAAAGTCACTTTTACAATGGTATTTTATGAACTATCCACTAAATTGTAACTTAAATAAAAGATAAAGTGATTTTAGAATTATAAGTGACACATTTTTTAATAATGGGTGAGAACATTTTTACATAAAGTAACTTTAAAACATAAGTTACATGTGCTTTTTGAAAAAGTAACTCAACAAAAAGAAAAACTTGAATCCAAAATCTATATTCTCATGCAGTGACTTTAGACCAAGTGAACTAGCCTAAAATGTTAGCAATTTTTGAAAGGAGGAAGGGTTTTTTTTTTTTGCTCACTTGAAAACCCCCTTTTCGCCTAGAAAACAAAAAAAACTACACAAACCAAACAAATAAGCAAAAGTATCGAATCCTTAAGGCTTAAAGTTATATTTGGCCGGAAACTATATATTTTCCTCAATGTTTTTTATTTTTCGAGCTCACACTAAGGCGCAACGGAAAATAACATACGCATGAGAAAAATCCTTTATTTTTGTTTCTGGTTTGCTCAGATCGCACAAAGTTCATGGGAAAATATCATATGCAAAAATGAAAGGTATAGATTTGGTAATAAAAATAAATTAATGGGTTATATAAACCGAAATAAACAGAGAGATAAATAGCTATAACTGCAAATAAAGACTGTATACCTCCAGATCTTAACAATGACGTAGCTAGGGCTACTATAAACCTTTTCGCGTGAAACGAAAGGGGTTCCTCACTGGAACAAATGCTCCTAACACAATAGAGCAATCATCTCGGCTTGAAAGCAGTCAGAAACAATATATCTAAGAAATGACAGTCGGATGCAGTTGTACTGGCAAAGAGCATACGTAGAAATGAAAGGTATAGATCTGGTAATAAAAATAAATTAATAGGGACTATAAACTGAAATAAACAGAGAGATAAATAACTATAACTGAAAATAAAGACTATATACCTCCAGATCTTAAAAATCACGTAGCTAGGGCTACTAGAAAACTTTTCGCGTGAAAAGAAAGGGGTTCCTCACTGGAACAAATGCTCCTAACACAATAGAGCAATCATCTCGGCCTGAAAGCGGTCAAAAAAAATATATCTAGGAAACAACACTCGGATGCAGTTGGATCACCAACGGATGCGACCCTCGAATAACTTTGATACCATGTAGGAATTTACAGGGTAAGTTCCTTAGATAGAATACCAAAGGACACCATTCACAAATAGATCACAGATCAGTACACCAGTATTCTTGATGTGGTTAAAACCCTTAAAGAGGGAAACAGTCCACAGCCTGAGCCAACGTGGCCACTTTAGGAAATTTATTAATGTAAAAGAAAGAAAATTTACATAAGCTTCTCTCATGAACGACCACCTAATAAATGACCCTCCATTCTCTTTAAATAGAGATCATGGACCAATCGGGTGTTAAGCCACGGATCAAGTGTCGATAATACCAAGGAGAGAATGAATCATCGAATCACTTCATGTCTAGAACATATCGTAATCGTCGGATTGTAAGTTACAAAAAGTACATACTAAATAAACACATTTCGCCTAACTATACGCTAGACCAAGTTATACTTAATTATTTGCTATGTGTTGGAATATCCTAGCACTTTTCCCCTACTTGTGCCTGAAGTAGTGCCACTAGATCCATCAGTCCTCTACATACCTGATAGAGTAAGATTGTGGCTTTATGAGGGTTTTAAATTCCTCCCACTTAGGCACTAGAGGATCTCCCTCCAACCTCAAGGTCTCTATATGGCTTTCCCACCAGGTCAAGGCATGGCCCTATAATTTTAACCATGCAAACAAAATCTTTTGTTCTTCATCTATATAATGAACATTGAAATAACCTTCTAATTGCTACAACCATTGATTTATCTTGAAAGCATCAATCTCACCTTGGTATGGCTTGATATTGACCTTTGCTTCTATTTTTGAAGGGACTATGAATGGTTCACAACATTCAAAATGAGTTAATATTTTTTGGGTCCTTTCTTCGGTTCATTCTCTATTTCTTCCTTATCTCTTGAAATCTCTCTGATAAGACCTCTGCATTAAAACCCCCATCTTTTGTGAATAGCCCAAGCTTTTTAGTTAGGGACACCATGAGGAGATTCACATTATGGCTCATCTCTACAACATGTGCTTCTAGCTATGAAAGTCTCTCCTTTATAGGATCACAAGGGTTATTCACAGATTCGTCGGCCATGACTAAGATTTTATGACTTGGATTCATTGATCTAGATGTCCTAAGAATCTCACGGGGGGTTCACTCAATGAGCCTTTGACATATCACATGCATTCATGGAATACTAAACAATACCGCTAATTTGACTACATATTGAAAAATACATATAAAAATCACATTATTTAACCCCCTACCAATACGAAGCCAATACATATTCCCAATTTAAAAAACCCTTGCTTTCACTAGATATTGTAGGTATTCATTTTTTCATTAACTTTGAGCTCCATTTTTTATACTTGTCAATACAAAAACCCTTTACCCCCTATATATTCCCCAATATAATATGTGAATTTTTTCCTCAATATATATCCCCCAATATGAATGCATGTGGTATGATATTACTTCCCCAGTGAATCCCCCGTGAAAAATCTCCACAAATACCCAAAAGAACCTGCTATGATACCAATATGATTTGTGAATCGTTGTGGATATTCCATTGGATAGTTCATCACAACATATCTAATAAATTATACTCAGAAATTTGAATTCTACATTATGAAGGTTTATTTCTCTTTAGATTTTTGGATTTCTAAATTATTGTTTATTGCATATACATGCAAATTATAATTATGCATAAAATAGAGAATAGTGAAATAAAAACTCATAAACCAAGATTTGACACAAGATATAACATGAGAAACCTTTTCTAGAGAAAACCTACCTAGAAGGTGAGGTTGTTATGCTCTCTTTCTCTAAATAGGAAATGGAAGTGAGTACAAACAAGTAAGGCCTATAGCTCATGGGCTACTATAGTGCACAAATATTTTTTGTGAGCTCTCTCCCTATCCATCTCGACTACTCTGCTTGTTTATGGAACAAATGCACTTGGAAAGAATGGAACCCCTTTTCTTCCCAGTGGCTCACTTATCACACAACCTGATAGCCTACTAGTAGTTAGGTTTGGCTCCTTGAATTCTTAACTGGAGTTATAACATTGAATCTTATAGAGTCCTCTTCATCATGGTCATGTGGCTAGCCCTTTTTCCATGAATAATGGGGGTGAATGTGTCATCCTCTCGAGTTATAGTGACCAACACAAGAAAGTCAACTTCTGAGTGGTAGTCCTCTTCATCATGGTCATGTGGCTAGACCCTTTTCCATGAATAATGGGGCTAATGTGTCATCCTCTCGATTTATGGTGACCAACATAGGAAAGTCAACTTGTAAGTGGCATATTTTTTTATATACGGACCCATATTGAGGTGATTCTTATACCGTTGGAAAGGTATTTGTGTGTAACATAGGTAAAAAAGTTTGCCACTAAAGCAACAAAGTTTTACCCCCAAAAAATGTCATTTGATGCTTCAAAATGCCCCCGGAAGGTTTTAGATATCAATTTGCCATACTAGGTTACATTGGTGAAAATGGTCTTGTGAATTGACTTATCTACTTTTTTCACCTTGAAAGCATCAAAATGGATGACAAATAATATAATGATCTAATCCATATCAATACATTCATAATGGATGTGTGAATCTATTATTCCAAGCTATCAACAACCATATTCATCAAAATGTTATTGAAAGAAAACAATTTAATTTGCAATAAAATATAGATAATATTATTTAATTAAATATTTTTATTTGTAATTTGTGTTGGGTGGAAGGTTCTTTAACATATTGTCCATCCAAGCATGGACATAGTAGTCATGTTATTTTAATGTTATTCATAGAAAAACTTCTTAATTTATGATACAAATTATTAACATTTTAGAGATATTAGTATACAACATGACATTTTTAATGAATTCATAGATGAAGACATTATTAGAATTATTTTATGAATTTCACATTTTATGAACTTTCACTTTATAAAAAACTTGATATTAGTTTTCAATTTTTTTTCCAAAACAAATATCTTGTTACTTTTATTTCCCAAAAAAATAGCTAGTTATGTTGAAAGGCGCTCTCGAGCGCAATATGGAAGAAATCATGTAATGTCCTATTATGTTATGTTATATAAACATTTTGAATTCCTATTATGTTATGTTATCGAAGCATTTTGACATGGTCAAATTACATAAAAAATAATAATTATAATTATTAATTATTAATAACTAAACCAACCTAGATTCATCTCAACTCTAGATCTATCAAGTGTCTTGATGGATCAAATCTCCCATGGTACAAATCTTTCCTCAAATTTTACATTAAAAAAAATTGCAACTTTTTACAAATTTGATTTATGTGAGCACTTGATAAATCCAAAATTTAAAGAAATATAAACCAATTACATAATGAATAACTAAATTGACAAACCTTTTAATTAATTACATTATGGATAATTTAATTTATGTGTGCACACTAATGATATTTAATAATTCCATAACTTATGCTCACAAAGCCACCTGGCAACAAAGTGGAAGTCTATACAACTACCATTAACCTTATTTTGGGATGGAAAGGGAAATAAAAAGAACGAATTATTGTACTCCACAGTTGTAGGCTTCTTCATTGATAGACCAGACTTTATATAAGATGCCAACATGAATTGGCCTCGAATACAAGAAAAATATAGAGTATGGCTTCTTACTTTTTTCATAAACCCCCCTCGTTGAGACTTGACTTGCATGAAGGGTCCCCGAAGGTATGTAAAAAAGTTCTCCATTAGCAGATAAGACATAAGAATGCAAACAATACATAAGAATGGAGTTGTCTAATGAGGTGGAGAAATTGTCCCGATAATGGAGTTGTTTACCGAAGTGGAGGAATTGCCTGGATGGCTAAAAGTGGTTAGAATTTGGAAAAAAATTTCAAAAAATCTTGGAAAGGCAGTTTTTAATCGTGGTTTTGATAGTGGAAATGGATTCAGCACCATCAAAAATGTATAGGACACCTAAAATTTTGAAATGTACAATTATAACTTAGATTTACAAAAATCCTTGCCAAATTTTCTTTAAATATAAACAGAATTTCCATAACTTTCTGAGCAATTCCTCCAGCTTGTTAGACTACGGCCATAAAAATTTGGTTATCATAGTTGAGTTTATCCATCACTCTGGTGGTATATCGTTCCCTGGTTTGAACTATTCGCAGGCACCATTGTAGTCGATGTGGTTGTGTATCTCCCGCAATATTTTCCATATCTCTGTGAGGGAAAATTACAAAATAGATTGCATCATCCCTCACATTTGGGATTGCAAGACAACGTATGATATATGGATGACACTCAAAGAAATGTACGAGATCAAGAACACCAGTCGAACCTTGTACCTAAGGAAGACGATTCTCTCCAACAAGATGGAGGAGAATGAGTTTGTTCCTTCATTCATATCCCAAATAAAGGAGGTTAAAGATAAATTGACTGGTATCAGTCAGACTGTAGCAAATGATGATCTGGTGACGATTACCATGAACGACATGACAAATGATTATCAGATGTTTATAACGGGATTGAATGCAAGAGAAAAGCCTCTAGGCTTTGAAGAGCTCACTGGGATCTTGCTACAAGAAGAGGAAAGGAGGTGTTATCACTCAAGAAAAAATATTTTAAATCCTGAACATCAATTTTTTAAATTTCTCAAAGGGTTGGTGTCAGTTTTGGGTCTAGTCTTTTCATCTTGTTTTAGAGTCTTGTTAGTATGTCAAATGGGGTCAATTCTCTGTTTTAGTCTATCATTGGTCTCATATCTCACATGAATATCATATGTCGAAACTCATTTCAAATTTTGTATGTGCTACGAAACTGTCTAGGTGATTTCGTAGCGCGGGAACCTCGTCTAGGTGATTTCCTAGCGCAAAACACTGATTTTGCACTGGCTGCGCTACGAAATCGGGGATTTGTTCAGATCCATAGCCAATCTCACCCAGCTATCATACCCATCAAAATCCGTTATGTTTACATCAACAGTTGTCAGCTTATACACCCCAGCAGTCCCTTAAAGAGAAAACTCAGGTCAAAGAAAGTGCACATGAATCAAGCACAGGTGAAGGAGTTCAAAGAAGAAGGACTAGGAGCCAGGTAGCTAAAGAAAAAGGTAAGTTAGTGATTATTGAAGAAAGCCCTGTTTCAAAGGGAGACTTAAATGAATTACTACAAGCCATTGATATTGAAGAATCTCCCCTAGTTCAAGCAGATTTGATAGAGTCAAGAAAAGACAAGGCTAAGAGAGTCAAAGCCTCAAAGAAACTCGAGTTTGATGATCAGGTTGATCAATTTGTATTTAAACCAAGGAGACCCATAACAAGGAATTTTAAACAAGTACAGGAGGTATTTCCAAGAGCAGATGAAACAGGGGAGGTAAGACAGCTTCATGAAAGAAAGGATAAAGGCAAAGCAGTTATCATTCAAGAAGAAGATAGTGTGGAAGAGTTGAAAAGGAGGTTGGAATTGGCAAACTTTGAAATTGCTAGACTGAAGAAAGCTGCTAGGAAATTTGCAATCAAGGAGGCTTATTTCAACCAAATGCAAGCTCGGTGGGAGGACAAAACATTTCAAATACCCGAGGTGGTTGATTTTAATGTTCAATTCCGTAGCTGGACTGTCCCTGCCATAAAGGAAGCGCAATTCATCAGAAAGGTTAATTCAAACTTGAGAGCTGGGATTAGAGGCATGAAGAAACAAATTGAAGACTTAAAGATACAGTTAGGCCAACAAAAAGAATCTCCTTAAAGAAATCCCATTTCAAGTAAGGCTATGTTTCAAATTTTGATGGTTTTTCTTGGTATAATATTTCTTGAAGAAGCATACATTTCCATTTAGTTTTGAAAGGCCTTGGAGTAGTTGAAGAAAGTTTAAATAGCAAGAAGCTCAAAATAGAAAAATTTTGGGTTGAAACTGTGTTTTTGGAATTACACAGCAGTTTCGTAGCGCGCTACGAAACTGCTGAAGAAGATGACTAATGCACAGCAGTTTCGTAAGATAATCTAAACTCAGTCAACCAATTTTGAAATACAAAGGGAAATTTTTTGAAAAAGGAATATCTTCAAGGGATCATCTAAAGCTATCAACTTTCAACAAGGTCAAGACAGGTGGAAGAAACATATATTCGAATCCAACTCTAAACTTTTTTGTTATAAAGTGATCTCATTTACTACAGTCCAAGATATGTCAGACAGCTTGGAGGAGCTTTTGTCTTCACACATGGAAAGGGTTGAAAACACATCAAGGACGTGGCATTCTGATATGTTTTCTAATCAAAGATGAAGGGCACAGTTCATTAGATTCAAACATCTTTGAGGAAAACCAAAGACCGATAAACAGGGGCAGTTTTCTATTTTTCAGGGGCAATGGAGAAGATGTGACATTGAAGACCAGTATGGAGCTTTGAACATCCACCACAACCAAACTAAAAAAGGACCACATGTCAAAGAACGAGAATGATTGTAATTAAGGCTATTATTAGCATAATATGGAGTTAGACTCCTATTTGATTTAGATCTCTAAAAAGTCTAGTAGCAGTTTGTTACATTTAATAGGCAATTAAAAGTTGAATAGGTGTCATTAGAAGTAGATTTCGAGTTCCCCTCATGCTTGAGGAGGAATCTCAGTCAGGTAGAAGAGCTCTATATATAAGAGAAAGAGAAATGTAATAAGGGTGGAAAATTTATGTAAAAAAATCTCTGATATTTGGCTTATGTAAAGACTCTGTTTTTTTTTGGTAATACAGTACTGGCTTATGCTTCTCAAGAATCATAGAGAGTTCAATGTATGAGTTTCGTTTGTTGTCTTTTCATGTTATCCACAGTGTTATGAGTATTTGATTACTTAGAAATCACTTGCAGTGTTCTAATTTCCTTCATATACTCATAGACTGTCTTCTTTGTGTTTGGTGTGTCCTACCTATATTGAAATCTGAATGCCTTGACTTTTATGCAAAGCCAATCCTACTGTTAATACTAAATCACATTTGACTCCATAAGCCCAATGGATACTTGTTAATTTTGTTTCCACCATCTTAATTCTTATTTGTTTCACAAAGAGTTAGCCATCTTGATCATAATCAAAACCTTTAATCCTTTGAGAGAGCCCTCTCAGGCTAAGGAGGCTAAGCCTTAGCTAAAAGATTGGTTTGAAACAGTTACTAGAAGTCTTCCTGGTCTGTAGCCTTCCAGGGCTTGATTTTGAGATAACAGGAGGTTGTCTCTCAAACCTCAAAATCCAGATCTTGCACTAATGACAAAGTTCAAGCTAAAAGGGAAAGTAGTGGCTGATCACAGGAAGGGCAACGTATCATGAAAAAAGAACACCACAAGGTATGACCTCGCATAAGCATGACTATGCTCTTAAATGCTTTTATTGTGGCAAGATAAGCCATATTGCTAAATTTTTCCATAAGAAAAAGGCATATGGGGAGAGGTACAAGCAAAGAAGACACGCAGGTCATCTGGCTTATGTAGATCAGAACCAGGATGTCAGATTATTTATGGTTGAAACTGCACTAGCTACTAAGGAGGATGCATCATATATTTGGTTCATAGATTCTGGAGCCTCCTCGCATATGACAGGTAAAAAGAAATGGTTTAGAAATTTTAGAGAATCCAACACTGGAGTAAAAATATACCTTGGAGATAATAAAGGGTATGAGATCAAGGGACATGGAGATGTTCTTGTTACTCTGCCTGATGCAAAGATTAGGAGTATATCTGATGTGTGGTATGTTCCTGGTATTAAGAAGAACATGATTTCTGTATCAAAGGTTACGGATCAGGATCTCAAGGTAGAATTCTTTAAATCATATTGTATTATTAAAGACTTGTTGGACCAGATGAAACCTATTGCTACAGGTATTCACATAGGAGGACTCTACAAAATGGATGTGAAGAGTACTCCACAGCAAGCATGGATGTCATCGGATAAGTCTGCTGAAAATTTGTGCCATCAGCGGCTTGGGCACGTCAATTTCAGTGACCTTCTTCTGTTGCAAAACAAAGGTATGGTAGATGGTCTTCTTGTTTTGAAAAAGTTGCATATTGATTGTGAAGCATGTACATTCAGTAAACAGCATATAGATGAATTTCCTAATGTTAAAGATAGGAAACAGAGGGAGACACTCGAACTTGTACACATTGATTTATGTGGCCCTATGTAGACAAGATTGTTAGGTGGGGTCTACTACTTTATAATCTTTGTTGATGATTATACAAGATTCACATGGGTGTATTTTCTTAGACAGAAGAGTCATGCCTTTGAGTATTTCAAGCAGTTCAGGAACATGATCAAGAAGCAGACATGAAAGTTCATCAGGATTCTTCGATCAAATCAAGGCGGAGAATTCGAGAAAGGGGATTTCAACAAATACTGTAAAGATCATGGGATACAGTAGCCGTTTACAACACCTTACACTCCTCAGCAGAATGGAGTAGTTGAGAGGAAAAACAGAACACTGGTGGAGTGTGCTCACAATATGCTGAAAGGTAAGAATCTAACTAATGGTTTTTGGGCAGAAGCTGTTAATACTGCAATGTATTTGAAGAATAGGAGTCCCACTAAAAGTCTTGATTATAAAACTCCTTTTGAAGCATTATTTGGCTTCAAGCTTGCAGTAAGTCACCTTAGAGTATTTGGTTGTAAAGCTTTTGTGCATGTTCCCAAAGAAAACAGGAAGAAGTTAGATTCAAAGGCCATTAAATGTACCTTCATTGGATACTGCAATGAGTATAAGGCTTATAAATTGTTTGATCCTTCTACTCACAAGGTGTTTGTTAGTAGAGACGTAGTATTCCATGAACAGGTTGATGATGGAAATCCTGTTCAAGATAATGAAGAATGGCATGTACCCTTACTTTCAGATGAGGATGTTGAAACAGGGATCAATCAACAACAACAACAACAACAACAGGATAAAGAGGAGGAAATTGAGTTCAGTCCACAAAGAGAAGAATAGAGCAGAATAATTGACACCCCACCACTCAGGAGATCTAGCAGGTCGAAACAGTTACTAGCTTGATATAGGGATTGTGCGCTCATGACTGATATGTTAAACATTGCAAAACCTTCTAATTTTCATGAAGCTAGTAAGAGTTATAAATGGAAGAAAGCAATGAAAGAGGAATATGAATCTATTATTAAGAATAATACTTGGGATCTAGTAAATCTTCCTCATGATAAACAACCCATAGGTTGCAGATGGTTATTTAAGTTGAAACTTAAAGCAGATGGGTCTATTGGTAAGCATAAAACAAGGTTGGTTGCAAAGGGGTATTCCTAGAAAGAAGGTATTGACTTTGAAGAAACATTTTCCCCTGTTGCAAAATTAAATACTATTAAAATGATTATTGCTTTAGCCACTAAGCATCATTGAAAAATACATCAATTGGATGTTAAATCTACTTTCTTAAATGGTGATCTAAAAGAAGAAGTATACTTAGTTCAGCTTGAGGTGTTTGTTAAGAAGGGAGAAGAGCATTTAGTATGTAGATTAAAGAAGGCTTTATATGGTTTAAACTAGGGTCCTAGATCCTGGTACGACAAAATTGATTCATTCTTCCTCATACATGGTTATAAATGGAGCAAAGATGATCCTAATTTGTATATTGTGTTTAATGATGAGGGGAAAATAATGTTGATTTCTTTATATGTAGATGATCTGATCATGACAGGGAGTGCAGACAATCTCATTGAAAAAATTAAGCAACAATTATCACAGAAATTTGAGATGAAGGACCTTGGAGAAATGCATTACTGTTTGGGTCTAGAAGTTTGGAGAGATTCAAGCCAAAATTTCTTGTCCTAGGGTAAGTATGCTAAAAGTTTGTTGACTAAATTTAAAGTGGATGAATGCAAGGATGCATTTGTGCCTTTACGGCAGAACAAAAAACTTCAAGTTAACGATGGTTCGAAATATGTAGACGCAGCATTGTACAGACAGTTGGTTGGTAGTCTTATTTATTTGACTACAACAAGACCAGATCTAACTTATGCAGTGAGTGTTTTGAGTCAATTCATGAATCAACCACATGAGAACCATTGGCTTGCAGCGAAAGGAATATTGAGGTATCTACAAGGAACTTCAGACTTTGGTATTTTGTATTCTGACTCATTTGATGTTAGCATGACAGGTTATACAGACTTTGATTGGGCGGGAAATTTAGATGATAGAAGATCAATTACAGGTTACGCCTTCAGCATTGGGTCCGGGGTCATCTCTTGGTGCAACAAGAAGCAGCATACTGTAGCCTTATCCTCAGCAGAAGTAGAATATCAAGCTATGTGTGCAGCAGCATGTGAGGCGGTTTGGTTGTGAAAACTTCTCCAAGATGCAGGGGAAGAACCAACAAAAGCTAAGCACATAGACACTCAAAGTTCCATCAAATTGACTTATAATCCTGTGTTTCATAAAAACACTAAGCACATAGACACTCAATTTCATTTTGTTAGGGAAAAGGTGTAGTCCAAAGAGATTTGTGTTGAATATTGTAATTCTTGTGATAATATGGCTGATATATTTAATAAGCCTCTGGTAGGACTGAAGTTTGAGTTGTTTAGGGACACATTAGGTGTGTTTAATAACCCATTCTCCATTAAGGGGGAGTGTTAGAATTAATGGAGATTAGGTGATTCTTGTTATGTAGTTGTTATTCTACTTTTCTTAGTCATTATGTTCCTATCATTCAGAGATATGATTTGTTGTCCTTAACAAATTGTATCTATTTAATATTGGAGTTTAATGTGAAGCCTAAGCGGCGTATTTGCTTATAGGAGCTCCTGGTGATCCGCACCTGTGAGCTTCTCTTGTGTTGTTTGTCAATTCATGTCTTCCGTGTGCAACTCTTGACACCAATCTCACCAAGAAAGACGAGAAGCCAGACAATTAAGAACTAAGAAAATGATAGGTCCGATAGACCAATTTGGTCTCAGTGAACGTTAACCATCATCATCATCATTATCATATATATATTACTTCTTATTACTTTTTTTAGTTTTTTTTTTTTTTTTAGCTTTTATTTTTCTCAATATTTTTATTTTTTATTTTTCAAGTTATGTTTTTTTTGTGTTTTAATATATATTTGTATTTACTTGTTTTTTTTTTAATTGTGTTTTTTTATTTTATTTTTTTCAATGTTTTAATTATTTTTTCTTTGTATTTTTCATTTTTATTTATTTATATATCTATTTATTATTTTGTATTATTTTATTTTATTTTTTCGTGCATGGTTTGTGTCGATCCTTGACTAGCAACCCGATCCCATTATGTGTCAATTTGATAGTTGATTTTAAAGTTTTCGTTATAATGGATCGAGTCCAACCCCACAATGTGTCAATTTCATGGTTGGTCTTTAAGCTTTCATTACAATGGGTCAGTTCACCTACATTGTGTGTCAATTTGATGGTTGATTTTTAAATTTTTGTTGTCATGTGTCAAGTTGTCTTAGGCTTAAGATTTTAAAGTTATACTTTTAGCATTTGAAAAAAATATATATATATATTCTTGGTAGAATGACTCCTTCATTCAGGTATTCATTTAAAAAAAAAAATAGTCATAGAAAATTTTCATAATGTCATGGTTGAAATATGTTGAAAACTTAAGGTTTTTTGTAGTCATGATCTTTGGTTTTAATTCCATGGTTGAAAAATTGTCAAAATTTTAAAGGTTTTCTGAGTCATGATAATTTATCTTTAACACAATGGCCGGAAATTGTTGGAATTTTAAGATTTTCAGAGATGTGATGTTTTATTTTTAATGTCATGTCTGAAAATTATTGGAATTTTAAGGTTTTTCGAAGTCGTGATATTTTATCCTTAACACCATTGCTAAAAAATGTTGAAATTTTACCTCAAAAGAAAAAAAGAGAGGTTATTACAACATCAACACTTTTTGTTTTCAAAAGTGCTTTTTGCACAAAAAAATTGGTTTTTATTAGCGTTTACCGCCATTTTTAAATTTTTTTGAAAATTTACCCTAAGAAAAAATTGTTCGAGCATCAACATTTTTCATTTTCGGAGTTTTTCATGCTTTTTTGGAGTTTTTTCGGAGTTCTTGTTTTGAGTTTACAATTCTTGTTTCATAGTTTACATTGCTCATTTGAGATTACTCATTTTTTGTAGTATTTCACTTGGAAAAGCTATAGTCACTAATTTTTTGAATGACCTAGTCACTAATTTATCGTTTTCTACTAGTGATTGTAAAATTTGAAACATTGAGAGACAGTGATTTTGTCTTGAGAGAGAGCCTATGATTTTGGAGATTCGTGGGTCTTTTTATAACCCCATGGTTCCCGGAATTTGATGCCAATAGAATGGTGATTTCCAAAATGTTGATGTGGGTTAGATTGCACAATCTCCCTCTTTATTTTTGGCATCATAAAACACTTGAAGGAATTGTAAATAAAGCTGGAAAGTACATAAATAGAGACACACATAGAATTAAAGAAACAATCTTTACTTTCGCCAAAATTTGTGTGGAGGTAGACCTTAGTAAAGGCTTACCTAATCACATTCATATGTTACATGACAAAAAGTGTTGGACCCAGTTTTTAGATTTTGAAAATACAACATTTAGATGTTGAATTTGTCTACAAATAGGTCATTTACAAAATTCTTGCCCTCAGGAAAAGAAAGATTCAAGAAGGAAAAAGAAACAAGCAAAAAAGCCCAAGGGATCTAGAGCAACACCTCTCAGAAGAAGAGGATGAAGGGGAAATGGGAAATCCCATAACTGAGATAAATCAGTATCCACAAGAAATATTATTTGATGGAGGAGGCAAACAAGAAGGAATAATGGTACCAAGTTTGAAAGGTTCAGAAGCAGCATGAACTTAAATCCCAGTATTGCAAAAGGAGAAGATTCCCATAGAAAAGGAGATGGAAGGTTACAACCGACCTCATGTATCTGAGAGGTTAGACTGAGATAAGAAAATCTCGATGATAGCAAAAGAGAACCAGCTAGTAATCATAAATGTCACTCCTAATCTAGGAAAGCGGTGGAAAGTGGAAAAGAAGAAAGGAAGAAAAGGGTAACTAAGTATTTTTACTTAGTCCCAAGTTGTTTTTACTGTTTTCCTGGGCACCAATTTTGACTAGTATAATTGAATGTTTTTGGATCATATACAACTTGTGATTTTGTTTTATTAAATACAATTACAATTTTTCTTTGGGGGAAATTTATAACATTTTGATACAAACAAATTACATAAAATAAAATAAAAACTAAAATTATTAATTATTGATAATTATTAATTATTAATTATTAATTATTAATTATTAATAATTAAATTAGCCTAGATTCATTTAATTTTGAACTTGTCAAGCACTTTGAAGGATCAAAACTCTCGAGATACAAACCTTTCCTCAAGTTTTGCATTTGAAAAAGAGGTTTGCACATTGAGATATTTAATCCCTTTAAGTGCTTAATAGATCTAAAGTTAAAATGAATATAAATTGGTTACATAATGAATGAGTGAGTTGATAGACTTTTTAATTAATTATATTTAGATAATTTATATACACACTAATGATATTTAAGTAGTTCCATGAGTGAGTTGATAGACTTTTTAATGGATTATGTTTAGATAATTTATATACACTAACGATATTTAATAGTTCCATGAGTGAGTTGACAGACTTTTTAATTGATTATATGAATTTATATACACACTAATGATATTTAATAGTTCCATAATTCATGGTCACAAAGCTAACCATTCCGAGAGTCAACCAGTGGAAGTCTATACAACTGCTATTGATGTTATTTTGGGATGGAAAGGTAACTGAAAGGAATGATTATTATTGTACTCCACAGTTACAGTCTTCCCTGACAGACAAGACTTTACATAAGATGCCAACATGAATTTGCCTCGTATGCAAGAAAAATATAGAGTATGGTTTCTTATTTTTCATAAACTTGCATGAAGAGTGCCCCAAGATATTAAGAGAGTTCATCTCGATGAAGCAAATAATACATCACAATTTGGTTAGAATATTTATGAGTTTATCTCATCACTATAGTAAGAACTTCAAGACCAGCATTTTCGAGGAAGTAAAAATTAGAGTCAAGCCCTCCAGTAGGGTAGACTATTAAATCAAACCTAATGCATGTAATGGAACGCTTAACATACATTAAAACGTATATTATCTAAATCTAAATCGGACGGAGACTCTCCGATAAGTGCAGGGGAAACAACCCCTGCAATGTCAGATTCTAAAGATTGAGATCCTTGTTCACAAGTATCCATGGTTTGCAGCAGTGGATTAGTTGGAGGCATGCCCAACTCCGTCCCCATCAACGATCGATATACTGATGCCCAGTCATTAGCGTCACAAGCGGATGACAAATCGGTTCCTAAAAGCTCTGCAACCTCAAGCCAAATATCCCTGGTTTGCATCCGTGGATTAGTTGGAGGCATGTAATTAGCCTCAGAAGCGGATGACAAGCCACAAGGAGGGAGGGAAGCTTGGCAATTCGATGGCTCTTCGTTCTGTTGAGGAGAAGGAATGTAATAAGCTGAAACCTCTTTCTCACTGCCTTGAAATCTGTATATTTGATCTGCAGAATGACCAGTGAATGCCATCGCCCTTTGTGCTGATGAATCCACATAGGGTGAATAGGATGGGCTCTTTCCACCATCATCTGCTGTAAACGACCAATTGGATGGGCTCTTTCCACCATCATCTGCTGTAAACGACCAATTAGATGGGCTCTTTCCACCATCATCTGCTGCAAACAAAGTCGTAGATGAGCTTGAAAGAAAGTATTGCAATATTGCCTACAGAAGAATTACTGGATTGAAGATTGGAATCGGTTCCAAAGACACGAGTGGTCGGAGTTATTGAATTGGGATTAGCATCTGTACCTTCAATCTCAGAGATTGGGAAGGGGTTCTTAAAAAACTGTGCATCGCGTTGGCAGCTGTGGACCTCACTGTACCTTACTTGAATGACGGAAGGATTGCCATTTGATCTTTGCGCTATCTTTTTAGCCTTGCAACCTCGATCATCGTGGAAGGTACATTTGTAATACATCCTATAAGTTCATTAAAATCTGCAGACCACTAGTTTAACCGCCGTTAAAAGAAATACATAAGCTCTCTGAAAGACGGTGTAAACTTGAAAAAATTAATACCGAGGATAATCATCTCCGAGAATCTCTTTCTGGCCATATTTCCGCCATGTGTAGCCGTCCTCTGGTGGTATATCGTTTCCTGCTTCGGAACTATTCGCAGGGACATTTCTAGTCGAGGTGGGTGTGTATCTCCTGCAGTACTTTCCATATCTCTGTGAGGTAAAAAAATTACACAATAGAAATATTGGAAATTAAGAGTATAATTCAAGACCGTATATCTGAGATAGCCCTGATTGGGAAGTAAAAATGAAACTTAGTATAAAATAAGGTAATGAAGAATTGAAGAGATGTAATGAAAAATTGAAGAGATTGTGCTTGGGCAGCTTTCAAGCCTGGGACAGCTTTCAAGCATACATAAAGAATAAGGAAATAAAGAACTAAAGAAATAGTGTCCGAGCAGCGCTCAAGTATACATAGTCTTGTTTGGGATTAGACCAGAAAACATGTGGAAACCAAACTTCCCCATTTAACTATTAAACCATATCCTCAAAAGCAGCTCTCAAGCATACTTAGTCTTGCCTGTGATTAAACCAGAAAACTTATAAAGACCAAACTTCTCCACCGAACCACATTCTCAAAACTAACCAAGAAAAAACTCAAGAAAAAACTGACAATATCAAAGCAATAAAAATGAAATGTTATCACTGAAATGTTATCTATACTCTTCTAATTCGAATCATTCAAAACAATACCTTTTTCTTTTTCTGGATAACGCTCGCTCCTTATCCCTGCTAAAGCATTCATTCTCCCGACACTCTGCAAATTCGTGACATTTATGGTTGCCTATACCAAGCCAATTTCTGGAAACAGACCCTCCAAACACGTTGCTAGGCGAACCATAACCCATTGGGGATGGACTTCGAGACCGAGGACAAGGGGATCTACTTGGAGACCGAGAACAAGAGATTCTGTTATCCTTAACATATTTCCGAGAATGTCCCGCTTCAATGCCTCCAAAACGGTTCTCCAAAGGATTTTCAGTCCCTTCGAAATTGGATGCACTGGAATTTAGAGAGATCAATCCCCTGACGCTACTAAAAGTGATCACGATCCTGTCCAAGTAATCGTAGATAAAGTTTGTGAAATCGGGGCCTTCGGCAAAATCGAGTTGGGTTTCCAGCTCTCTGGCTAGTTCAAAGCCTTGTTTCAGTAGGGTCTTGAGAAACGTGTCCGGACCCTGCAAACCACTTGACTCCGCCATATTATCCATTACTCCTGATGCCCACGCAGTGTGAATTAGGCTGGGCGGATCGAGAGATAACAGATGGTTGAACTTGGAGGAGAAATCACAGACAATATTATGCCCTGAAGGTCTGAAAATATATAGACTAATGCTCCTTTCATTGTCGAACTGTCTTTCATGGAAAGGTTGTTTGTGGCGGCCAGAAGACTAGACTTGCATGTGACGACCCACACACGAAGACTTAGCTTTAGTAGTAGAAGTTCCACCTATCTGCAATTTGATAATCCAAAGCAACTAAATTCATTCTTAAGGAAATTATTAATGTACACCTAAATCGGGAAAGGGACGGGTAAAGACACCAACACTTTTATTTTTATTGGAAAGTTGTTTTTCTTTTTCTTTTTTTCAAAGTAGGAAAATCTATCATAACTTAGTTGTCAAATTAGCGGTGAGGACATCTATCTCTATCTGCTAACACGCACGTTGACTCATCACCCTTATTCAAGGAAAACTATGCCACCTGGGATAACCTGTTAGTCGTTATTCAAGGAAAACTATGTCACCTGGAATAACCTGTTAGTGGTCCGTAACAGGGTAGGCTTTCACTCTTGGTAAATTCCTTTGGGTCTTGGGTCGTTAACATGTTTCCTTACGTCGGATGAAGACGAGCTCTTACCCAAGCAAACGCAATTTTAGGACATATTGGAGAGTTGAATTGAGGCTTCTGTGATCCATAATATTTGAAAGAATAACTTCGGCGTAAATCACATGTATCCATCTCTATCTGCTAACACGCACGTTGACTCATCACCCTTATTCAAGGAAAACTATGCCACCTGGGATAACCTGTTAGTCGTTATTCAAGGAAAACTATGCCACCTGGAATAACCTGTTAGTGGTCCGTAACAGGGTAGGCTTTCACTCTTGGTAAATTCCTTTGGGTCTTGGGTCGTTAACATGTTTCCTTACCTCGGATGAAGACGAGCTCTTACCCAAGCAAACGCCAATTTTAGGACATATTGGAGAGTTGAATTGAGGCTTCTGTGATCCATAATATTTGAAAGAATAACTTCGGCGTAAATCACATGTAGACATACATTTGTCGACGCCTTTCGAACCAACTAGTGTGGTTCATCGTCAGGACAAGTTGAAGAAACAGATCCAACTTAGCATGATAAATAGTCTGAGCAGAGTCTCCAACAGCTAAATTGACTAACTGCTAAGTTTGACCCTAGGACCGAGGTCAAATTCTTATTTATTAATTTAATATTATTATTATAATTATTATTATTATTATTTTTCTTATGGAAATAAGTTAAATTAGGTAAAATGGCTGGTTTTAAAAGAGAATTTATTTATTTATTTAAATTAAAATTAATATATATATATATATATATATATATATATAATAAAATTATAATATTAGGTTATTAAGGTAAAAGTTAGGATTAATAATTTTAATGGTTGGTTTGAAATGATAATTTATTTATTTGTTCAAATTATTAAATAATTATTATTGGTATTATATATATATATATATTAATTAAAATCATAATATTAGGTTGACTAGTATTTTTATTCAATAATAATTTAATGGTTAGTTTATTTTTATGGAAATTAGTTAAAATATAAAAATAAAATAATTTTAAGGTTAAAGATGTAATTATTTATTTATTTAACTTATTTATTAGCAATTATATATATTCTATAATTAAAGTTATAATATTAGGTTATTAAGGTAAAAGTTAAGACTAATGGTTAGATTAAAAAGATAATTATTTATTTATTAAATTATTTAATAATTATTATTAAAATTATATATATACATAGCTTGAGAATTTATATATACTCTCCCCTACCCTATTTGGCATTTACATCGATAAGCTCGAAGGCTATTTAGAGGAAGCAGGATGTGATGGCACGATCTTAGCTGGGATAGTCGTCATCCTTCTTCTTTATGCTGACGATATTGTTCTTTTGGCAAGGTGCCCATCGGATCTTAATAAGCAACTCAGGCTTCTTAAGGATCTCTGCTCTACCATGGGTATGACTGTTAACACTGACAAAACAAAAGTTATGATTATCAAATCCAAGAAGGACACTTACGCTAATTTTATGTATGACAATAATAACTTGAAGGAAGTGTATTCTTACAAGTACCTAGGAATTGATATTCATCACAAGCTCAACTGGAACCATAGCATTGAGAAAAGGATTAATGGGGGGTGGAAAGCTTACTATGGTCTTGAAAATAATTGTAAAATTGCAAACCTTGTAATGTGGGATAAAAAGAAGTTCCTCTTTGAAACTTTAGTCACTCCTGTTATCTTATATGGCTGTGAGGTTTGGGGTTGCAGCATCTCCAGAGAATCATGGAGAAAGATTGAGCAAATCCAGAAGCGTTTTATAACTTATAATCTGAAAATTAAAAGTAATACACCCTATCCTATTCTCCTTATAGAAGCAGGTCTTTCCCCTATTGAGAGCCTAGCTATGCTTAGGTTTCTGTTGTACAAGCACAAAATCAGTAACATAAACGATCATAGACTTCCTAAGCTAGCTTTAAATTCTAGCCAAAACCACCTAAGGCTCAATCGAGGGTGGCATAAAGACACAAGGGCCTGGTTAAACTATTGGGAGATCAACGAAAATGATGCATTGCAAAACATAAATAACATTAAAG